>PVKZ01001866.1:0-272377 GCA_004027375.1 Macroglossus sobrinus
CCACTTTCTTGGACTGCAAATTATCAAAATTGTGTGTCAGGAATATTTTCTGCCAGGTAGGAATCTGAGGGAGGTGAAAAAGAGCTCAACTAAATTTCCCTCAGGGTCTTTGCTGAAGGCACAAGAACAGAAATCTGGATTCAGTTTTGTTAGTAAAAATAATCTTTCTATGTAAAAAGCTACATTGTTCAGAATCTTTAGACTTATTCATTTTCAACACAGGCCAGGATGTAGGAGTGGGGAGGGGAGATATTTGAGCTGTTTAGTTTTAATGAAATGTTTAAGGCTGAAATAATGGTTCTATATATCTTTTGACATAATTTATTCTATTTTGTGTCAATTTGCCTGAAGAGTGTAATGTTATGGGGTGTTAGAGCTGCAAAGGGCTCTCACTGAGTCATGGATTATAATTTACATGTAGAAAGTCTACATATTCCATAATTATGGTATGCTGTGAATTAGTAGAGTAATATTGAAATCTCCAAACCCCTTATTATGGCTTCTCACTTGAAATATGTTTTCAATATACATTTATTCAGCAGTGCTTAAACATGGCAAGTCATAAACACATGCTTTTTAAATCATGTGACTGCATTTTCTTCCATCTTAAATGTAAGATCAGATGTTATTAACAGCAGAGGGGGAAAAACAAGAGAGGAGATGTTAAAAAAAACAAATAGAAATAATATTTTTTATTTTAGAAGACATCTCTCCTATTTATGATACTGTTTCCCCAAAGCAAAAGAGGAAACAGTACTTAGAGGCTTTTGGTAGTTTCTCTGGAGACAATTTATTTTATTTTTGAAGCACTTTGCCTCCCAAGAGATACATTATGTCTGAAATCTGCCATATATTATATGAATATGCTTGACCAACTGATTTGGTTAGCAAATGCTCTCTGGAAAACATCCAAGAAGAAGAGCTAAAGGCCCAGCTCTCAGATAATTAAGAACACGGTGCACATGGCTAGAGCCTGAAGAGGCTTCCTATAACTAATTGTCTCTAGAGTGAGAATTTCACTTCATCCTTCGTGGAAAGTGGCCCAGGCACCGAGCCACGCGATGAGGGGATTCCTCCCAGGAATGCAGTTAAGTATTTTGGAAGGAGAGGCATCATTCTCCAGGACATGTAAAGGTCACTTTAGAGGCTAGCTTCTTCATGCCCAGCACTCCTGAACCTACGTATTGGAGTCCTGTGCTTGCAATTTTAGCATACTGACACCAGGTGGAAGACAGATGTCCCGTCAGTGGAACTAATGAGTTGAAAGGTATTGAAGAATCAAAAGAGAATTCTTTATGAAAGAATAACACTTGCTAAAAATACTGCAGAGGCCTCCTTTATTTTTAAGTCTAATGGATTCATTATAAAGGTCATGTCGATGTACACTAACAAAAAGTTTATCTATTTTTATAAATATATTGAAAATAATTATACTGTAGTTTTATAGGGGGAACACTGTAGTGTTTAGGTAAACATAATAATCTCTATCCCAGGATTCAACAAAATGTGACACCTTCTGTATATATGCTTGTGCTTTACTAACCTTGAATAAGAAATCCCACAGATAAATATGTCGGTATCAGAAAATCACAGAATATAGAAAGATTATAATAGTACTAGAGTAAGTAAATCTAAAACATTAAGATAATGGGCCAAATTTACTACCTAATTAATTGCCTGATTGTGGTTTGTTATTTTATAGCAGAATTGTTTATAATTTTACATCTTGGGCTCTTGGTTTCCACGGGTAATACAAGCATATGGAATGCAGGGTGTCTGGATATGTTTTACTGATGACAAAGGAGAGGAGAGATTACATTCTAATGGGCCAGCAAATAAAGTAAGTATTTACTTTGCAAATGATATATCTAAATTTCTACTTTGTTGCTTCAATCTGCTCAGTTATTGGCAGAAATCTTAAAATAATCAGATAGAAGGGGTAAAAAGTAACTCATAAGAGTTTATTAGACAATGCTAAATGAATGAAGAAAACCAGTTATAAAGTTTAAGATAAAGCAGGGACTAGCTGTATTAAAAAGCTATTAAGTTATATAATTCAAAGCATGATTTAAAGAAATATGAATTACTGGGCAAAATCAACTACCTTACTTCTTAACACTGACACTTCTGAATTAATCTTAAATTAAACACTGGTTTTCACTCTTGTGACCAAGGAAGTGACCTTGATTCCTGCCAAATCTTCCAGTGCTCTTCTGGGGCTTCTCATAGTTCCTTCATGGAAGCAAAGCTGATTCCTTCCTCAATTTAAGAAGTGCTCTTACCATGTGTCACTTAAACCCCCAGATTTCACTCAACTCGGCTCTAACTTCTTATAGTATTAAGGGTCAATCTATTCTTTCATAACCAGTCATTGGAACACCTTAAGAAAATAGACTTAGAATCAATCTATTGAATTGGGAACCCATTCTCACCACTTGCTGGCCATAAAACCTTGAGCAAATAATCAGGAACATTTATTTGTAAAATTAGAGTAATAATGGTACCCACCTCAAACATAGAGAAGGTTGGTTTGGAAGCTATGTAGAATGCTTAGGTTCTATATACCGGGTCCATAGTAAGTGATCAATGTTAGTTATTATTACTATTGCTATCACTATTATTATTATTATTATTATTATTATTATTATTATTATCATTATTATTATTAATGGTTCTTCAATTACTTTTCTGAATCTGAGAAATACTCAGGGTTCTTAAACTTGTTTTTAAATCATAAGTAAAAGCGGAGACTGGTTCCTGCTTCATAAATCCTATGGGAATATCACATGTGTTTTTCCCACTTTCCCTTTCTGTTAAATGTCTGGGTGTAAGCACACAGCCAGTGCACTTAGCAGTGGCTTTCCTGGGCCCCTCTGGCAGTGTTTGCTGAACACACCCATTTGGATTCAGACTTTTTCTTATCCAAGGCCATATTTTTTTCAGAGAAAAGCTTATAAATACAGTCATATACTGGTTAACAATGGGAAAACATTCTGAGAAATGCACCAATAGGTGATTTTGTCTTTGTGCGAACATCATAGAGTACAGTTACACAACCCTGGATGATACAGCCTACTGCATACCCAGGCTATGAGCTATAGCCTATTGCTATTAAGCTGCAAGTCTGTGCAGCATCGTACTGTACAAAAGAACATGAGATTAAATCAAGCACAAGAGAAAATGATACAATTAAGAGATGAAGTAAACCTAAGATGTATGAGTCTGCTGCTGATATAACAGTACATACTGTTTTACAGCAAACTTTTTTATATATTAGAAAGAGTATACTCTAAAATATCGATTAAAAGTATAGTATAGTAAATACATAAACCAGTAAGTCATTTATTATCATCAAGTATTATGTACTGTACATAATTATATATATTATATCTTTATATGACTAGAAGCACAAACATATGAGTGACGGGCTGTGTTAGGACAGCTATAGTGTCACTAGGCAATAGGAATTTTTCAGCTCCATTATAATCTATGGGACCACCATCATCTATGTAGTCTGTCACTGACCAAAACGTCCTTGTGCAGTGCATGACTATAAACACATCAAACCACATTTAAAGAGTGCATTTTGATTCATGTAAAGAGTCCTTGGGGATTCACGCTAAAGAGTTGGTCATCTTTAACTAAAAGAACAGAAAAATACAGCACTGCCAGACCACTGAAAACCTGAAGAATTCCTGCCTCTGCTTCTGGGATGGGGCCAGAGGGTGCCCAGTTAGTCCCTCCGAAGAGGGCCCAGCTGTGTTACTCAAAAGCCTAAACCGTATTCTTGTCTATGCTTGCCAGTAATATGAATGAAAGGGTCAAAATAGCAATGTGGCTGTTAAACAAAATAACAGGTTGGATTGATTGTATTAATGATATGAAATAGAGGGAAGTGAAATCGTAATCAAGTTTGTGTTTCCCAGTGGAAGAGAAAAAGCAAAGACTCAGGTTTGGTCTCTTAGTTACTTAATTTCTGGGGGGTTTGGATCCATAGCTATAGAATTCGTTTCTCTTTTTTGTTTCTTTATCAATGAGTGTTGATGAGTTCTGAATTGGAAGTCTCTCAGTTGGGGTCAGTGCTCACTTGCTTGGGGTGACATCAGAGAAGACTGTGTTATCTGGTATATAGGAGCATGTCCTAGCTTTAGCTACTGGCTCCACTACCTACTGGCTATGTGACCTTTGACAAATAGCACCTTCATGCCTCAGTGTCCTTATCTCTAAAATGGGAGAGGATAAGAATTTCTACCCCATTAGGTTGCTATGCAAGTGAGATGAGTTAATATATAGATGTGCTTACAAGAGTGCTGGACACAGAGGAAGCCATTCATAAATGTTAGCCAAGGCAAGGAGGCTACTGAAGATGATGACAGTGACACCAGATCCCCTGCTCACTCCTACCCCCGCCACGACATGAAATTATATTTTTCCCTACCTGCTACTTCATCCAAGTGTTGGGGTTGACAGGGACACACACATTCTAATCTCACTTTAAGGACAAGAAACTAAAGCCAAGAGTGGTTAAGTATCTCCTCTAAAGTCACACAGCTGGTTAGGGACAAAGCCAGGCCTAAAACTCAAGTCTGCAGAATTCCAATTTGTGCCAATAACATCTGCCATGCCAAATTCCTATTGGAATGAGGAATTTTATTTTATTTTATTTTATTATTTTTTTATTGAGATGACATTGTTTTATAATTTTGTATATGATTCAGGTGTACAACATTATAATCCAACATCTGTTTATATTGTCGTGCTCACCACCAAAAGTCTAGTTCTCATCTGTCACCCCCTTCACCCATTTTGCCCCCCTTCACCCATTTTGCCCTCCTCATGCTCCCATTACCCTCTGCTAACTACCAATCTGTTGGCGGTATCTATGAGTTTGTTTTTGTTTTGTTCTGTTCATTCATTTGTTTTGTTTCTATTTTATATTCCACATATGAAGAAATAAGGAATTTTAAAGTATAAATGCCCAAGAAGACTTAGCAGTTTCAGTTTCTTCAAGGCTTAAATGGAAGTTAGATTATGCAAATTAATTTCAATCGCGCAGCCAGCTTGTAGCAAAGCCCACAATCCTGAGTGGGGGTGGGGAGGAGTAAGGGATGGAGCAGAGATGGAATTGAGACATTTGAGATCTTTAGAAGATGGAAAAATGTTTTAAGTCAAACGATTCTTTACAAAATAGAGTGCAAAACTAGATAATATTTGTGGTGTCAAAAAACACTTTAAAAGAATTTCTGATCTCTGGTGAATACGGGAAAACTAATTTGGTACATGTAAAAAAACTTAAACTACAGTGAAAAATAAATGCTATGTGTTGTTCTTCTGAGCAAATGCAGGTAGGTATTTCTGGAAGAAAGAGTGACTCAGAAATTCATTGGTCAATGGAGGCATCAGGGGTGAGGTTTGTGAGGTGAAATCGGGGGTTCTCCACGGGAGTTTTATGAGCTGCTGGGAGGAGAGGAGCATTACCATGAAATGAGAACTTCAGAAGCCCTATAAAAAGAAAGTTGGGGAGTTTTCCAGCGAAATTTTGGATTGAGAAAGAAAAGAAACCCACGTTTTGCTAAACAAGATGGCAGATCCAGTTCAGAGAAATTGAGAAAGAGACTAAATTCCCAGAATCATAAGAAAAACGAGTCCAACACTTCCCTGGGGAGCACCCAGATCAAAATGCTGGCTCATGGGGTCGCTCTGCAGGTTGCCAGGGTGGGGCCCGCTGCAGTTGGAGGCTGTAAGGGGTGGCTTGGAACTGAGTCAAGAAAAGACCCCAAATCCACAGGGACAGAAGCAGTTGAAAGTGTGGTTTGGCCTAGTGGGAAAGAAGGAAGGTTGGTCAAGAGAGGCCTGCTAACAGAAAAGTGGCTGAAAACAAGAAGCATCTGGAAAGGGCCATTTAATGCTTTAAACTCATGCCAAGCTAATTGAGTAATGTGAGCATATGTTCTTGTAAATTATTTCAACTGTGTATCATTCTTTCCCTGAGGTCACCTTACCCTGCAGTGCAAGACCGGTTGTGTTTGAATGGGCTCTGTGCGGGCTGTAACTCTGCGTGTGTGCGTGTGCATGTGTGCACGCATGATTTATTGATCATAGACTGTATTCCCAGTACTGTGCACTGCCTGATTCAATTTTCACAATTCATTATTTACCATGGCAGATATTATAATTCCCATATTGCTGATGTAAACACCGAGACGCTTGCAAGGTTGTTTGGTTGTTGCCCTTAATTCCTAACCCCCATGTTTCCCATATCATAAAAATGCTTCTGGAATGAGAAGAATGCATGTACGAGTGTGTATTTCTGAACTGTCTTATCAAGAGGATCTCTTCTATTGGTACAGCCTTGAATGGTGATATCATTTGACTTATGGACCCCTTGAAAGTGTGGGACAAACTCCTGCAGTTCACAAAGCTGAGGATGAAAGTTTTAACTATAATCAAAATGAGTCTTCACCCGGGACCTCAAATGAGCCTTCACCCAGGACCTTGACCCCACCCCGAACTCTTGCCTTTGCTTTCCTCACAGATGGCTCCCAAGATCTCAGCCTGTCTGTTTTGTTTCTGCACGGAAATCAGAAAATCTAGGTTAGTTTATCCAAGTAGAAAGTGTTATTTTATTGAGTTAATTCTGTGTAAACTGCTGCCTCAATGCTTTATAGAAACAAAATCCCTCATGTCCAGGGCATTTTCTCCTGAAGTTTTCAGAGGCTTCCAAGTAATCACTTAGATTTAAAATCAACAATAAAAACCCCTCTTTTTTTAGAAGTACTGTTTCCCGGTAACAAGTGTCAGTCTTTTAAACTGTTTTGTCAGATGCTAAATCAATTGAGCCTTTTTGATTGTGAAAGGACTTCTAGTGAAATTGCCAGTGCCAGTACATCAGTAACCAGAAGGATCAGTGTGCATTTGACAGAATGGGAAGCTTAGATATATTTCATAATTATGGAATTTCCTTCTTATTCCTAAAGTTGACCCAATGAATATCATTAATCCCAAACTGGTTATCAAAAAGAAAGGGGCTCTTGTGGTTACTAAACACATTTTGAATTCTGTTATCTTCTCATAGGGTTTTTAGATGGTTTATGATTGTGATTTTTTTAACGTCTTTGCATTACAGTAGTGCTGTTTTATAATAATACTTTTCATTGTTTTCAAGTCTAGTGACTCAAGATGTGGTCTGTGGACAGGGCCAGTCCATAAACTGCTACTAGACCCAATAACATAGGTACGAAAGTTGAGAACAGACATTTAAAAACTTTCAGCAATTTGATATTGTTCCAACATTCAGATAGCATTTCATTTTCCAGCAGTTTATCTTTATTGTAAAATATTTGTCTATTATGAATTAGAAACAGACAAAAAAAAAATTCCTGGTCCTTCCCCACGGATAGTTAGAGAAAAAACTTTTGTTACAGCATCCCTCATCTCATTTGATGTTGTCTACAATTTTGTGAGGGAGATAGGGATTGAATGTTAAGCCCCATTTTACAGATAAATAAACCTAGGCCCAGAGGGGTAAAACCAGCTAACCTGTCACATGTGTGGTGTCATGCTCTAGTTCTTAATGAAGCCAGCAGTTTTCTAAGATAGCTCTCTGTAATCACAGACCAGTTACAGCAAGCTCATCTTCAAATATTTTTACTTAAGCTGTTTAAAAAGAGGTCTCTGTATACATTTGACTTTGAATGATCTATGAACAGGTAACATTTGAGTTCTCCTAATTCACAAAACCATTTAGACCCCAACAGACTGGCCAGTTCCCTGTGTTTTCCAAAGTAGTTAAAAGATAGTGACTGTATAGATGCTTAAGGTTTGAAAGAAACACGAGGGTCATGTAGACTCTTGGCATTGATCTGTACAGTAGACAGCCCACAGCCCATGAACCATGGGAAGAATGTACCATGAGAAACAGCATTCTGTATGCAACAGCAGAGCCACTTAAAGTCCTTCCTGTGTCATGCTCATCTCTTCCTCTCTAACTCTTACTGCTGGCCCTAGATGTACATTCTCAAGGTACTGAGAATAATTCCCAATATTTGGTCACAGACATATGTTCCTCCTGAATCTTCCTTCACCCCAAGCCAAATATCTCCAGGTTTTCCCAGTGGTTCCATGTGTGGAATGACTTCAGTACCCCATGCCCAGTCTCACTGTCCTAGCCACACGCTATACATTCTCTTTAGTCAGTGTCCACCAAAAAGTGGGTGATTCTCCCTGAAATGAACCTGGCATTCCAAAGGTCGTTTGTCCTTAATATAGGAAAACCATCGTCTCCCTCAATCCGCACACTGTATTTCTTATAATGCAGCCTGAGACTGCATTACTTATTTTGCAGCCACATCACATTGATATCACTAATTTATTATTGATTTCTTCCTTCACCTACTTTCTAGCCAACCAGTAGAATTTAGGAATATCTGCTTCAGGATTTTAATCCTCTAATATTTTGAGAAGAAATCATGCCCAGTGGAAGGAAAAGCAGTTTAGGCCTTTTATCCCTCCCATTTAATTTGAACTGGAGCCTCAGTGTCCAGGTAGGCACCAGCTCTCTGGTCCATACCTCAGGGTATGGTGAGCCAATTAACAATATTCCAACAAAACTCCCTGAAATCTGAGTTTATCGGCGAGCTCCCAAAGTGGACGCTTCATTGGTTTTAGCTGTCTCCCTCATTCTCCTTTCCTTTAAGAATTCTTGCTCAGGATGATCTCTTTGCCGTGACCTTTGTGACATCTGTTTCCGTAACAGTGCAGATTGCGTGTCTGATTATACCCAGCATCTCAGCCTCTGATGGCATGGTCACTTCATCCTAGGACCACAGCAGATGGTTTACGTGGGTTACCTCAGGGGGTCAAGGCTGGAAGAGGACTGAGAGGCGGGTCATTATCATAGTTGTTTCCCATGTTATAATAAGCATGTATGAATTCTGTAATTAAGAAAAGTAATAATAGAGAAGATTAAAGAGAGAAGAAGTCACCCATCCCCACTTGTTGGCTCAAGTTCCGTTTACAGTGGACCCTTCTCCTCATTGGCTGCTTGGCTTAATCACGACCCACTCATTTCCTAATACATTACATTCTGGCCTCTACCCTAACCACACCAGAGAGAGAGAGAGAAAAAAATATGCTTTTTCCAAGTCTACTAATGACCTAATTCAGAGGTCAACAACCCACAGCCCATGGGCCAAATCCAGTGGGTTACCTGTTTTTATAAATAAAGTTTTATTGGAACATGGCCATGCCCATTTGTTTATCCTGATTTTCTGTGGCTGCTTTCCCAATACAACCACAGAATTGAGTAGTTGTGTCAGAGCCTGGATGGCTCACAAGATCTGAAATATTACTCTCTGATCCTTTACAAAAATCAATTTGCTGACCCCAGTTCTATGTTAATAAATCTATTGATCTGGCCACTCCAGTGGTTCTTAATCCCTTCTCACTCTCCTCAGCCCCTCAGCTGCCTTTAGCTGTCATATCTGCCATTCTTGACAATATCTTCCCTCTTCCCTGTGACAGTGAATCATTATCTTCTTGTCCCTCTGGCCACTCTTTTTATGTCTTCCATTCTGAACCTTACTTCAGCTGTAAATCTACATGGGGCCACAGTTTTTGTTGTTCTTCCAGTGCCTAGAACAGTGCCTGGCACATGTGTGTGGCAGATAGATGAATGAATCTACCTCTGTCTGGAAGAAAGTTTCATCAGAGCTTTTCTTTCACATACCTGCAGAAAAGTCCTATTTGGACTTCACAGGTGAATAGGTGGATCCCACTGACAGTCCTCAGAGGAGAGTTTAGCTTGGAATAATGCACATTTCTCCAGCCAAGACCCCAGGGCTTTAGGAATCTGCTTTGCATTTATTTCCCTGGCCCTGCACTTGAGCCCTTGGTCTAGCTTGTTGTGGCTGTGTGCAGGATGCATGAAGGTGTAATCGTGCTTCTCCTCTAGTCATATAAATCTCCTCTGTTCATCTCCCAGTTTGGTCCAAGCTTCTGGATCACACAAAGGAGAGTAGCTGAGATCTGGTAAGGGTCATGAGAAGAGAAAGTGAATGAATGAGCATTTCATAAAGTGGTTCTCTGGCCCCTTTCTCCACAGACTCCTGGGCCCCCCTGTGCCACCACCACGAGAATAGTGAGGACTCTGCTGTTTGTTTTGAGGAAGGTGGCTATTTTTTTTCCTCCAGTATTTACATAGCTGACTTAGATCATGTTCGTCAAATAAATTATCATTGGACGACGGAAGGAAGGAGGGAGGGTGGGGAGTCAGGCAGAGAGGGAGGAAAGCTAGGTATAACTTAAGTATTTTGTTATTAAGGTCCAGTTAGCAAAGAGGTTTCATTTTCTATGCTAATGCTGATCAAGTAGTCATGGTTACTGGGATCTGCTTGGATCACTGTGTTGAGGAGGATTCTGAGGCAGTATTCAGGTTCAATTCAGTGAGAAAAAGAGCTCTAGTCAGTCAATAACATCTGCCATGAGCATGAAAGAGGAGAGTTGTAGCCTATGGCCCATGTTTTTTCATCTCACTTTTAGGCTATTAAAGTGTCTTAAAAACCTTTTTAAAAATTATTATGTGAGTGGACTATTAGGCTACCTGCCTTTCTTGCCACTGTCTTCTTTTCTGCTGCATTTTTGAAGCCTTCTGCCTTTTTCTTTAAACTACCAGAATTTAATCTTCTGTCCATATAACAAAAAACATTTTTTTCCACAGGAACTGAGGATATTTATAATGGCTAAAAATATATGTAGCTTTTGACTATTTACTGACAATCTTTAATAATTAAGCTACATTCATTGAATATGTAGGCATAAAATGCCAGGACAGGAGTTTCATGTTGGGGTTAATGAAATAGTTCTCTGGAGATCCTTAGCTGGTGGAGCAAAGCCTCAGGGCTTCCAAGCTGACTTGGGCTAAACCCACATGTGCATCTGAAGGCAGAATAGGACTTTTCCAGTGGCATCTTTTGCCCTCTCTATTAGGTAATACAAAAGGAAACCTTTCATCCAGACTCAGACAGACTCATTCATTCATTCATTTATTCATTCCACAAGCATTTGTTGCCTGCCTACTGTGTGCCACACAGTGTTCTAGGTACTGGGCATACAGACAGAAACCCCTATCCTCAAAGAGATGGCATTCTAGTGAGAGGAGATGGACAATACATAGATAAATAAAGTATATGCTGAGTTAATTAGTGATGAGTGCTACAGAGAAAAATAAAAAGGCAAGGGAAAAAGATGAGCACTGTGCAGGCACTGAAGGGGGAGTATCTGTTATTCTAGATAACGTAGCTAGGAAAGGTCTCCCTGGGGAGGTGATATTTGAGTGAAGACCTGGAGGTGAGGAAGTGAGCCATGTGGGTATCTAAGGGAAGAGCTTTCTAGGCATGAGAGATTGTGAGTACAAAGGCCCTGGTGTATTTATGAAACAGCAAGAAAGTCAGTGTAGCTGGAACCGAGTGAGTCAAAGAGATGGTGGGAGGAGACAAAGTCAGAGAGGAAACAAGACAGAGTGAACAGAGATGCAGTTGAAATCATTATATTTCTATTGCTGAGCCTAGAAAAGTGTATATAATTTTGGAAATTTATATCATCTGTCCTCTTATTGGAAATTTAATCTTTAGAGAAACAACAAACATCATCATCAACGGAGAGAGCAGTGAGGACTCTGATCTGGACAAGCCGAATGCCTCTCTATGCTCCGTGGGTGCAGCGTTTAAGGATGATGATAACAGCAGTAACAAGTCTTTATAATAGGATTCCTCTCCCATATTCTGTTTGCATTTAAACCAGCTAAGAGTAGGTTCTGTTTCTGCAGAAACTCTTTTCATATTTCTCTTACCATGATTATTTCTCTAGTATTTTTCCCCCAGAATTTTCTATGGGAATATATCAGTCATGGTTGTTTGTTCATAAGCATCAGAAACCAACTTAGCCAACTTAAGCAAAGAGGAATTAATTAGAAACCTATTGCATACTCCCAGGACAGACTGGGGACTAGAGACGCAGGTTTGGAAAAAGATCTAGAACCGAGTGACTCAGGAGACTGGGAAGGAAGCTGTCTGTGAATAGTTTGGCCAGAATGCCACCATTAAAAAGATTAAATTCCAATAACTGATTTCATCTTCCACATTCTCAGTCCCAGGAGAGAGTGTCCCTATTAGCAGACTGGGACCTGTACCCCTGACTGTACAGAGGAAAGGGTGGAATGATTGAGCCTCCTCATCCTGTATAATAAATGAATGGGGCAGGTACCCGAATTTTCCATCCTATAAGAATTATACCCAGTGGGGTAGAAGTAATTCCCCTAAAGGAAGTTAGGGTCATGGTAAGGTGGAGAAACAGATACTAAGAACTGCTTCCCCCTCCAAACTGCTTAGTATTCTCTCTAGGGTGCAATCAAGGGTCTCCTATTTCTACTGTAGGATTAAGAAACACTGCTCAGTTCATTTGGGTCATGATTCATCTAAGAATGGCTCAAGAGAGGTCAGATTTGGCCAAATCTCAACATTTGATGTAATAAAGCTTTGCCTTTACATGTGTGTACACCTCTGAAGAAGTCATCATCCTTTTTCCTGTGTACAACAGTCACTTCCCTGAGTGTGTCTGCAAATAAGCCACATAATAATAAGCCACGCTTGCCATTTCTACAGTGATTCCTAAGAGCCCAAGTACTCTCCACCCATTTTCCTGAAAAACCCTTACACCTCTGTGAGTTATATATTACTGTCTCTGTTTGCAGATGAGGATCAGAGGCAAGGAAAAGATGGTTTGCTGGCATAGTCAGTGCTGTGATAGGTCCAATTCCTAAGCTGTGCTCTTACTCATTAATTCAAGATAGTAACATTTACATATGCCAACTAAAGTGAGTTTTTCCCCACACACACAAAATATTGGCAAAACCGGGAGACATTTTTGGCTATTTCAGCTGGGGGAGGTGTCACTGGCTTCTGAGGGGTCAGATCAGGAATGTCACTGCACACTGTACACACCTTGCCATGCGCAGGATGCGTGGAAGGGCCCCACAACACGAGGATACCTGGTCCAAAATGTCAGTCGTGCCACGGTTGAGAAACCTGGATGTGTGTACACCTGAATACATGGTTTATGACCACAAAAAGTGCCCGTACTGTTTTAGAGTCTGAATATGCACATGAATTAGTTTTTAGAAGATGAAGCTCACTATGAGTAGGAATCAGCTGCTAATATTATTTTAATGTACTGTGAGTTACCAGAAAGAAATCTTGCCCAGCTTCTACTCTCCTTGACGCCCATCTATCAAAAAGGACAAAGGTCAGTGAGTCTGCCCAGGCAGTGAAACTGATTAAAACTCTCTACTTCAGGGTTGGACCTCCATGATTGTGTCAGTAGCTCTGTATAGAGAGGCAGCCTGGCAAATCCACTCCCTCTGGGCAGTGACTATTTGCAAAGCAAGACCAAGGTTGGCCAATGGGGTCACAGTTGTCCCGTAATCAGATTATGTTGCTATATCCGACCATTGGCCATCTGTGGCCCATTGGGGAACTATTAAACCAGCAGCCCTGACCTAAGTGAGATGGACGATAGCAATGTTCCATGGAACAATTGATTGACCAGAAAGATTGTGTAATAGCCCTGCTAACAGGGGTTTGCAGATGGGCCGTTCTGACAGGAGTAAAACCTGTCTGTTCCCCACAAAGGTGAACAAAATTGGAAATGCAAAAATTAACTTTCATCCATAGAATGTGTCTTATGATCTGCAAAGAAAAGCAAGAACTAAGCCTACGGCAGACAGACCCAAGCGTGACACTAGAAACCGCCCATGATTTGGCTATGTAGTTCAAAAGCTTTTACAACCACCTTCCTTGAAGCCATTTTAACAAAATAATAAAAATGTATTATTTTTTTCTTAAATGTGCAATCATAATATACACTGATGTTCATTGCAGTATTATATATATTAGCAAAAAATGGGTAATAACACGAAGGACTAATAAGAAAAGAATGACTATATAAATTCACACCCATAGAAAGGACTTATGCTGCCACTGAAAGCCATTTTTTTCATGACATGGAGAAATATTCACAATGTTCTATGATCTATAATGAAAAATATATAAATGCTTAAAAAGGAACAAAAAATAAATTAAAATATTAATAGAGCTTACTTCTGAGACGTGGATTTATAATGATGATTTATATTCTTACCGTTGCAAATTTCATTATTTTCCAAATTGTCTACAGTGAGCTTATGTTGCTATTTTTAAAAAGATACCTTTTTTTTTTTTCAAAGAAAGTAGCTTTTTCTCTAGCACTCGTAAGGTTCTCACACTGAGTGGAGACTCTAGGAAACTAGTTGCTCAAAACCTAGTTTAGCAGCTACCTTCACCAAAAACCAGTTGTTATCCAGAAGATTGAAGTTAGTTCATCTCGTGCCTAATGTCCTTTGTGGCACGCACATCAATGTTTAATTGGAAAACAGAGTATGTTAGTCGCCTGACTGGTTTGACAGGATTATCTCCAAAGTGCTGCTCCAATAAATACACGTTTCAGGCCTCCAGGGGGTTGCTACCTTTCCCGACCACTGCCAACTGTCTGCCTTTTTGTCCTAACTCTCTCTGGAATATTTAGATTTTTGTCGGCCTATGGCAGAATCAATGGTTGTCATAGTTGTATTATGTTTACCTGAGTGTTGGTTTCAACAAGTAGAATAAACAGCTTTGGGAATTTTGTTCTATTCTCTCTACATGTTTCAGCATACCTTTGCACTCTCCTCTCAAGAAGATGGCAGTGATGGGCTCTCCTAAAATGAGAGGACTTTCTTTTGTCTGCTTTGTACTCGTTGCCTAGTAAAGGTATCTCAAATGGCTAGGCATCTTCCTCGGTCAGGCCTCTCAGCCTACTGTGGTTTGCTTTTGTGCCTTTCTTTGCCAAGGCAGAAGCCACATGAGAACCTGGATTAATGTGGTGTGACTTGGAGTGGACCATGCTCCATTGGCCCAGCAAGCAAGCTGATGTTCACATGCTCTTCACCCTTGTGCCCTCTATACAGATGCCTGTGTACTTAGCTGGTGCTGTCCTGGGTAGCTGGGCAGCCTTGGGATCAGGGCTTTCATGATGAGAAGTAATGTCGCTCTGCTACCTGCTCCTCGTCCACAGCTCCTACAAGGCCACAGACACAGAGCTGTGCCTCACACCCCTGCCCAGCACTTAGCCTCTCCTTCCAGAGCCTTCATCTACAGCAAAGATGTGTCAAGGGCCCACAATGTACAAGACAGTATTCTGACTGCTGGTGATAGATGTGTGTGAAGAATTCTTAAAATTGCATTCTAATAGAGAGAAAGATCATATAAAAAGGTAAATAAGAAGACAAAACTGGGAAGGGGCATAGGATTGTTGAAGTTAGGGGTTGAAGCAGTCAAGGAAGTCCTCATGAGAAGAAGACATCTGAGTAAAGGCATGAAGGAGGTGAGGGAGAGAGCCATGCATCTATCTGGGAGGAGAGTAGTGCCCCAGGCAGAAGGAACAGCCAGCGTAAAGGCCCTGAGGTAGGTGTGTTACCCATTGTGTTTGAGGACCATCAAAGAAGCCAGCATTTCAAGAGGGTAGTAAACAAATAGGTATTAGACGGGAGAGGAATCAGAGAGGCCGCACAAGCTTTGCACAGACTTTAGCTCTTGCCCCAAATTTGATGGGAAGCTATCAGGTGTTTGGGCAGAAGGGTGACCTACTTGGACTTTAATAGGATCAAACTGACTGTTATGTTGAGACTAGACTATAGGGGAGATAAGGGCGGAAGCAGAGAGAGCCATTGGGAGGCTACAGAAGTTAATCAGGTGAGAGATGGTTGCATTGATCAGGTGGGAGTGGTGGGGTGGCGGTGGCAGCATTGGTGGTGGTGGCAGCAGCGATGGTGGTGGATTCTTTCCATCATGAATCCGGATCCAGTTGAGAAGCAACTGTATGAATCAAAGAGATCACAACATCAGAAACTGGTTTCTAAAAGTCATCTTGTAGTCTGAGAACATTATAAGTGCTAAAGAAAAGCTACTTTCTTTTGAAAGGGGAAAAAAAGACCACATTTTTAAAAATAATTGAAGCAACTTAGGCTCACTGCAGATAATTTGAAAAGTACTGAAATTTACAAAGAAGAAAATATAAATCACAATGAATCTCATGTCATAGATATAAGACTAGTAATATTTTGATTATTTTATTCTGCCCTTTTTTCTATGCCTATATGTATGTGCATTCAATTAATTCTGATATCCTTTATTAATTAAATTTAACATTGTGAATGTTTCCCCATGCCATGGCATAGTGTTCTAAAAGTTATTACTAATGGCTGAGTAATGTTTCTCCCTATAGATATGAATTAATTTATATAGCCACTTGCTTATTGGAAGATGCAACTTACATGTGCAGCCCCAATGAGAATTCCAAACTTCGCTCCTGAATCAGATAAGCTTACCTACCCTATCACGGGCAGTGCTGATACCTGAAAACCTCCTCTTAAGCAGAGCCTGCTCCTGGGACCTCCCACATCTTGGAGAGCAGGCTTGTGTGCTCTGTCCTGCAGGCAGGCAGATGTAGAGAAGACTTGGAAGGCCTTGAACCCAGAACACTAAGTGTCTTGCCTCAGACCCATCAAGGCAAGTGCCTTCTCCAACCCGGAGAAATGAGAAAGCGAGGTGAGGAGGAAGTTTAAGAGTATCACTCTACTGAGACATCTGCACATAGAAACCTCAAGGCCAAAAACACAGAGGTACCCTCCTACTATTGAAGATTTAGTGTTCAGTAAGTGTCATCTTCCTCTTTGCTTTGCCACTGCCAGGAAAATACCAAAATTCCATAAAATAAAGATTCCCACATGCCAGTCTAAGGGGCCAAGCTGAATTAGTGGACAGGCATTCCTATTTGTGCCAACTTAGTGAGCTCAGTTCACTAAGTTTCCTTTGTATATAATTTCATTAGCCTTCCTTCTGACCTTGTGCATATTTGAATATACTCAAGAGAGAAAGGAGCCCCAAGATGGCCAGTCTCTTGACCTCAGTTGGAGTTCAATAATTTTTTATTGATGGATGGATGGATGGATGGATGGATGGATGGATGGATGGATAGGTAAGTGGATAGATGGTTGGATGGATGGATGGATGGATGGATGGATGGATGGATGGATGGAAGAAAGGGAAGGAAGGAAGGAAGGAGGAAAGAAATAAAAGAAATAAAGAAGGTTAGAGGGTCAAAGGATGGAAGGAAGGGTGAATTAAGTCATTGTACTATTTTTTTCCTCTTTCTAAAAAGATGTGAGGAGAATAATGTTTTTACATAAGCTGATGTCTTTTTCTCTTTTTTCTTGGTTGAAATAAAAACCCAATATGAAAATCCCTCATTTCTTTTGGAATAAAGTAAGGAGTCACATTATAATCTAAGTAGCATATTTTATCTGTTTGAACTAGGTAGAGGAAAATGAGTGATTCTCTAGCTTGAGTGAAGTAAATCTGTATCCCCCCCCCAATAAAATATATTGTTATTGCTATGATTCATTTGGCTTTTTTTTTTAAGTGGACTATGGTTTGTGTGCAGTGGATGAAGTAATTGGAGTGAGTGCTTCTCCCTAGAGACAGAATCAATCACCGTTGTAGAAGATGGTGACATTTTAGAAAGAAACTCTGAGGAAAATGTCATGCTTAAAAAATTGGATTTAAACACACTGGCTTCAGATTGATTTTTATTACACTCAAATGGATACCCTGATTGATTATCAGTCTTATAAATGTTTAGCACATTTCTCACTTCTCTAATAATCAGAATAATCTAATTTTCAATGTCATTTAATGTACTCTATTCAAGGTTATAATAGATCATATTTCTAATAAAACACAGCAATTATATAATGAATAATACAGGAGGACCGGCATTCAGATTCCCCTGATTGCAGTGCCAAAGGAAAGTCTTAGGTAAGCCCATTCTTTTAAATATGAGGTATATTCTAAGTCTTTGACTACATCACATAGTGTGTTTTTCCTGCTGGTGATCTGAATGGAACTTTGCTGGACTTAAACAAAAAAATAAATAAATAAGTAAAATTTCTTGGGAGGCAACAGCAAAGTTTGAATCCTTTAATATATGTTATTGGTGCACCTGGAGAAAAATGACAGGTTGCCAGGTTATTTATTGAGTTTCTCTAGTAATTGCTGCTTTCTCCCCATTTTTTGATATACATCCCCTGGAGAAATACCATATTTTAGTTCTGAATACTTTCCCAATATCCATTGTAGCAGCAGCTGACATTACAGATGTTTCAAGGTAAGCCACAGGATATCTAATTTTGAGGAGGATTGGCTCTATATTTAGAGCCTAATACCTACCTGATTATGCTTACTTTGTTTTTTTGTTTTTTGTTTTTTTTAAGAGGCCTGACTCACCTTGGGAAGTTGTGCTTTTTATATCTATGGCTTCTAACCAATTCCAGTCATGTTGAAAGCTAGGTTAGTAATTATGAATTCCTCAATTATGGCTTGTGGCTCAGTTAGATGATCTAGCACATATGAAATAATAGCAAAACCTGGTCACCCAACAAGCAATAGCACTTTAGGAGTTCCTCCTTTTATGCTGTGCTCCTTGGATGGGGCTTCTAGGGGTAGCAAACAGAACAAAGGAGGCTGCAGAGCTGTCAGGCCTCTGGACATTTAAAGACTAAAGGGCTCCCCTAAAATTGGTGCTAGATATGAACCTGGCAGAACGAGAACTTCAGAAGGTCTCAACAAAAGCTAATTATGGGCCAGTGCAAACAAGATACCGTTTCACAGAGGTGAGTATTAAATCCTCACTCAGAGTCAGCCAAGTCAGTAGCAGAAGGACAGGCTGGGGAAGCCCAGAGCTGAGGATCTGGTCTCCAGGCGCTTGCTGTGAACTAAGTTGGGGCAGTGCCATGTCTTCCCTCTTCAGATCTTTTGTTAACCAGATTATGAAAAACCACCATAACCCTGTGTTTGTGGCTGGTCAGAGCACATTTTGGAACATTATTGTTTTTTGTTGTCGTTATTCTGAGCACTGCATTTTAAAAGGGGAGTTTTCTAGAACCAAACATCTGAAGCAGGATGACCAGGATGGCATGAAATCAACAAGGCATCTTCTGTGAGATGTAACTGAACACACTGGAAATTCATAAGGTGGAGAAAATCAGTTTGCTGTAAGCTTTTTGAGGGGCTATGAGCAAAAGAGGAAAGTTTGCTACCATTTATTAAGTGCTGGATCTTTTTAACACCTCTGTTACATTATTACCATTCCTTAACGGTCATGGCAACTAGTACCAAGAGTGGCCAGGTGAACCGCCTAAATTTACTCAACTACTAAGCCATTGAATCAAGATTTAAACCCAGCTCTCTCTTGTCTAGCTCTTGTGATCTATACCATAACTGAAACTCCTCCTAGACTGATTCTAAATGATCACTAAAGTCCCTTCCAACATATAACTCAGTAGATCTCCACTTGGGATACATGTTCAAAGTCATTTCTTGATATTTGGAAATATTCCAAGCATGAGGAGGGAGTACTCTCTCATAGTACCCAAGTAAGATGAGAGTAGTCTGGGAACACTTGCTACTTAAATAAATGTGGGTTAAGAGAGAGAAAACTCTTTGGCAGTTAAGGTACTTGGCTATAAAAGCTCCCTATAGTTCTTGAGGCTGGCTTACCATCTTGCAATTTCCTGGAGCCTTAAGCAAAGGGAAGAAGTGTGTGTGTGTGTGTGTGTGTGTGTGTGTGTGTGTGTGTGTGTGTGTGTGTGTGTTAAGAAGGAGATGTGGCCTATAATATCAATGAGAAAATTAATCATTGAGAACTTTAGGGACAGGGTCTTAGCAAGGTAGTACTTATCATGGGAAGAAGAGGACTTCAAATGATGTCCTTGTGCTGAGGACCCAAGGTTATCTGAGTGGTTTGCAGGATGTTCTTTTGGTTCCCGGGTAAAGAGAATGAGTAAGGATACATCTGTAAAACTAGACAGCCTGTTTTAGCTCTAATGGTACTACTTTTACCTTTTATTGTACAATATATTGTGTTTTTCTACATTTTGCAGATGATCTGGTGTCTGCAAAGCATCATTCAAAGCAAGAATAGACATGAGAAACAGTAGGTAGATTAGGTGGACCTTGGCAGATGCATAGGATAAGGAAGTGAAAAAAATGGATCTGCCTTTCTCATTGAGATATGGGCCCCTGGACAGGTTGTGGTTCTAGTCACTGAGATGACAGCATCAAAGAAGAAAGAGTCATTAAAAGGCAGCTGTAGTGTCCTTTTTAGGAGAGGATTGATGTAAGGGGCTGAGGGATGTCTAGTAGGCAGCAGGATACACACATCTGATGTTTAGGAGAAGGGTCTGGGGATTTAAGCCTTCTGGATATATGTACTTGATAGTGAAGTACTTGGACATAAATCTCATGGTACATGAAGAGAAGAGGGGTAGGGATACTCCCAGAGGTAGGGAATCCTTTGATTGGGCCTCCAGATAGGCCTTGTGGGGATCCCAGGATGTCGGTATCCCAGGTTGAGTGTTTCTCAGCTTTCTCAATCAAATCCCTCCATTTTTAAATCTAGAGGTCGGCAGTACTCAGAGAAGGAAAACCCAGTTCATGTTTACAAGGATTTCTCTTTTTGAAGTTAATTATCTCAAAGCACTTTTTAATAATCATGTTTTATAATTTTTGATATTTTTTCAAGACTGTGTGCATCCTAAGAAAGTCACTTAACCCAATAACCTTCCCTTATTTTTGAATAAATGTTGATACCAGCAAGAGCTGTGGGATGAGAAGGTGAAGCTGATAATCATAGTTGACCATGGGCCCCTCTGCAGTTAAGGTGCATGTTTAGCAAAAATAGTCTACACAATTGAAAATGGCAGTTCCTGGAGCTGACCAACCATTGTGCAATTTCCTGAATTCAGTCAAAAGATTATGGGGTAAGTGGGAAAACAGGCCAAGCAGGGGATCTGGAAGAATTAATGAGAAAAATGCTATTTTAGAGTTCAGCATTCCTTTCCAGCTTAAGGTCTAGCCAACCTTAAATGTGCGTAAAGTTATGCCATATGTTTCTCCAGATACTGAAAATGGCTAGGGTAGTGGCAGGTGATGGCTAGGGGCTGAGGGTGGGGAGGGGCTGCCAGCCCTGTGGAAAGTGACTTGGTTGTTAAGTGGAAGGGACTTGGTAAAGAGGAGGGGGAGCATCCTCATCTCAGTGGCTGGTTGGGGCAACTTGACCTTTCTGCTTGTGTTTGGGTGTTCCCAGGACAGCTGGCTCTGCTTTGAGTACATCAAGGCAAGTGGACACCTCCACCATCTCTTTCAATCTAGTTTTCCTTCCCAGGTTTTTAGATCAGTTCTCACTCTCAACCTCTCTCCCTACTAAAATCTACATAGGAGAGAAAACACCCCACTCTAAAATGAAGCAAGGGTATGATAAAAGTTACAAAAGAAGTTCGGAATATATATGGATAAAAGCATTCATTGTCTAGAGTTTACTTCAAAATAATCTGGGGGGAGGGGTAAGTGGAGAGGAAACAAGATTGGCCATAATTTGATAATTGAAGCTGAGTGTTGAGTGAATGAGGGCTTATTATACTATTTTTTTCTACTTTTGGTATGTTTGAAATTTTTCATAATAGATATGGGTAAATAAAAATACATATTCTAGCTGTCAGGACAGGAAGAGCTAATAATATATCCTTTAAGGTATAATTTTGTGTTTTGAAGCTTTAAAATGAAAAAGAAATTCTGCAAAGGAAGATGTGTAAAGTATAATTCACTTGCTGAATTTTCTGAAATCTGTAAAAAGTAACAGTGCTTAGATATTTTAAAATTTTAGTTCCAGGGAGATGATATTTTTCTGCTATTGTTTGCATTTTTTTTTTCTGGTAAGACTTGTGTAAATAGAACAGAACTTTATTGATTACTGTCTATAGACTTTTTTGGCTAACCAGACCCTCAGTGAACTTTTATTGAATAGGAGCCTACCTTGCAGAAGGGTGGCCTTTACCCCTGACACTCTTCAGTGTCACTAAAGGAACCATAAACAGGGCAGTGGGTAACCTTTTATTTTAGTTTAGTTTAGTTTAGTTTAGTTTAGTTTAGTTTAGTTTACATATTTTATTTTTCAGTTGACATACAATATTTTATTAGTTTCAGGTATCCAACTTGGTGATTAGACATTTATATAACTTGCAGAGTTATCACCCAATAAATCTAGTACCCATCTGACACCATATGTAGTTATTACAATACCATTGACAATATATATATATATATATATATATATATATATATATATATATATATATATATTTCCTGTGCCTTACTCTACATCCCCATGACTGTTTTGTAACTGCCAATTTCTACCTCTGAATTTCCTCCCCACCTTCACTCGTCCCCATCCCAGGTAACTTTTCTTCAGAGAATCTCCAGAATCTTCACATGTTTCTTCTGTTCTGTGTGAGTTAGACGTAGCTATTTGGAAGGTTCACTTTTTGAAAAGGCTGCCTTCCAAAAGGGCAGTAGGTAATGCAGTGACTTTGGAGAAACTTTGAATACTTATTAAAGAAGAATAAGAATTTTGAAAGGAGAACTCAGCACTCTCTACCACCCCACCCCCAAAAGTCATCTGAGGTGTTGCTTCATAAGATTTTGGAGCAACGAATACTGCATTTATGTCTTATGTGTCATGCTCAGTCACCTTAGACAACTTCTACCATCAAGAGGCAGCTGGCCCACAATTGTCGAATGCACTCTTAAGTATTATCATTGGATGTCATTACAGCCCATTTTTATTATAGGGCCTTGTGAAAATTGAAACATCCCTCAGTTTCGAGAACATCTATCTCTCAAATACCACAACCTCAGGTCCCTGAGTCTCTCTGTTCCCAAGATCTTTGCTCATGCTTTCCCCTCAGCCTAGAATGTTCTTTACCTAGTTGATTGCTACTCAGCTCAGTTATTTCTTCCCTGGGAAGGTTTTCTCTGACTGCCCTCCTGTCTTCTATTTATTGGGCTCATGTTGCACCTCCCTGCCGCCCTCCCCCCTTACTTCTTGGGGTGTAATGACCCATTATTCTGTGTGTGGTTAGGTGAAGAGAGTCTGCATCTAGCTCTAGAGCAGGGGTGTAGAAATACTTCTGGCTATTGTTAGGGGAGGGGAGGGGGATTTCTCAGGAAAAAAAAGTGTCTAGAGGACTGCTGGGCAGAAAAATCAAAAACAGTTGACATCTACTATGTTGCCTGACAACTGAAATAAAATGGAAAAAAACATGGAAGAGAATAGATGTTAAGCATTTTCTTTTTTGTTAAATTCACTTTCTTCCCTAATTTGGATTTAGTCTACAAACAACTTCTTAACAGTCAAGGACATATTTTAGGGTACATGTCAGCAAACTGTAGCCCGTGGGTCAAATCTGGCCTGCAGCTTGTTCCAGTAAAGAAAGTTCTGTTGGAGCACAGCCATGCTCTTTGTTCCCGTCTAGTCTTGCCACCTTTTGCCCCACAGTGGCCGTGACAGAGACTTTAAATGCTCACAAAGCCTGAAATGTTTACTGTCTGGCATTTTACAGAAAAGCTTGCCAGCCTGGGGCTAGCCTGGGAGTGCATGAGGAGCCCCACCTGTCTCCTTCACCCTTAGCATCTCCAGCAGTTGTCATAGGGCCAGGCACAGCATAGAGTGCATTCCCTATATATATCTGAGCAAAATCACTAACTGAATGAATGAGTAAATAACAAACAGCTACTCTAGCTTGTATTTGTCTTTAATGAGATGCTCTTTGCCCCAATCTGTGTGACACTTTCTGTTCCCAGATTGCCACAGGACTTGCTTCTTTACCTCCCTCGTCTCTTCTCAGACATCTCATCACAGGGGCCTTTCTTGTCTGCATTTCATAACACAACCTCCCCTGTTCATCCCTTTCTCCCCCTGTGGTGTTTTTCTTCAAAACACTTACCATTGTCTGACATTATATTGTATATGTCTTAGTTTATTGTCTGCTTTCCTCAAGAAGAAAATCAACCTTAAAAAGCCAAGTACATTTCTTTACTCACTCTTAACATCCCCAGTACCTAAAACAGTGCCTGGGAACATAACAGGCATTCACTAAATATTCTTAAATTAATGATCATGTTTAGAATTGATCACATGCAGACCAGGATTTCCTTGTTTGTTCTTGGATGTGAGCCATCTTCCCACTAGATCTCAAACACTGTCTGTCTTACACCCCCCAAGGTAAAATTGGTAGAGAGTGGGTGGCCAAAAGGAGACTGGAAATCTCAACCGCTTTCTGTTCGAGGCACTGCCTCTCCTCCCTCCCCAGAGTCCTGAAGGCCGTCTCTCCCTGAGAAGGCATTAGCAGATGTCTTTTTGATTAAAAGGAGAGAAAAGCACGTTCTGGGTGTGGGTGTGGGTGTCAGAGGAAGGGAAAAGGAAGGGCAGAGGGAAGTGAATTGTGCAGGTCTGGCAGGAACATTGTGTGTTATTTCTTGAAGTGTGTGTGTGTGAGAGAGAGAGAGAGAGATAGAGAGAGAGAGAGAGAGAGAGAGAGAGAGAGAGAGAGAGAGAGAGAGAGAGACTCCTTAGCCGAAGCATTCCCAGGAATAGAAACTCAGTTCTCCGTTCATGTCAAACATACAACTATGTGGCTGTGAGCTATGCAGAGAATGGTGAAGATGGCTTTATTTCTTTCCCAGATGACTCTCCAGAGAAATAAATACCTGAGAATTAAAGTTCTGTAGTCCAGAAAGAGTATTTTTTGTGAACTAAATAGGATTTTAGCAATCCTTCACAGACGAGGGCAATTTGGGATGATCTATTTATATTGAGAAACTGATAAGTTCACTCCGGGGAAGGCTAAGTTGGCTACAATTCTGGCCAACACTTCACATGCTGAGACTGACTTGGAGGCTGTGGCTTATTTCTGCCGTTTCATTTTTAACATTTTCTTTTAGTCACACGTGTGACCTGAGAGTGACCCCTTCATGACATTCAAGGCAGCCAAAGCCAAGTAGACAAATTTCTTAATTATATTCTTCACTTTATTTTTGTTATAAACACTAATCTTTTTTAAAAAAAAAAAAAAGCAAGCTGTTGTAAAAATTATTTTGTGAGCAGTATATCATTTGGAATTAGATAGAACTGGGTTTGAATTCTGGCCCTTCAGAGACTGACTATGTGATATTTAATGTCCCTTAGCCTCAGTTTCTTCGTGTTCAGATTGGGGAGGAATAGTGCCACCTCCCACTGAGGGGTGCTATGGAAATTAAATGAGATAATATATGGTAAACACTTAGCACAGCTCTAAAGTGAAGCCCTCCCTCTCCTGCAGAGATGGAGTTGGCCACAGTGGTGATATTTTCTGTAAGCACCAAACTTTACTTATGGCTGAAGGAAATGTAAGAGTTCCAGGTCACACACTGAACCCTGGTTTAAGAAGTTGGTCTATGGCAGTGCGAGATTTTGAACTTACTACCTATGTTTTCTTCTTGGAGTTTTATGGTTTCAGGTCTTACATTCAGGTCTTTAATCCATTTTGAGTTAATTTATGTAAGATAAAAGGCAGGACCCAGTTTAATTTTTTTGCATGTATCTGTTCAGTTCTCCCAACACCATTTATTGGAGAGACTGTCCTTTCCCCATTGTATATTCTTGGTTCTTGTGTTGTAAATTAACTGACCATATATTTGTGCTTTTATTTCTGGGCTCTCTATTCTGTTCTGTTGATCTATGTGTCTGTTTTTTATGTCAACACCATACTGTTTTGATTACTGTAGTTTGTAATATAGTTTGCAATTGGGAAATGTGGTGCCTCCAGCTTTGTCCTTTTTTCAAAGTATCACTTGGGCTGTTTAGGGTCTTTTGTGGTTCCATTCAAATTTTGGGATTGTTTTTTCTATTTCTGTAAAAAAATCCATTGGGATTTTGATGGGGATTGCATTGAATATGTAATTGCTTTAGGTAATATGGACATTTTAACAATAGTATTTTTTCTGATCCACAAGCATAGAATATTAAGTTTGAATTTCCACAGTGGGTTGGAATTTCTCTCATCTTTGTATTTCAAAGCCAAGGACAGGGAGAATTCAATATTTTCTCATAAAATAATTCTGGTACCCAAGATAGGCCAATACTGATATGGATCCATCCTGTGAATTTTCACAAGGCATTTTCTTACAGTGTGCTCTTTCGGTGTGTTTAGAGTACACTTCAAAGAAGTTTCCTTCCTGTGTGCTTTGCTTCTATGTGGTATTGCACACACATATGTGCACATATGTGCACACACACACACACCACACACACTGTTTCCATGAAAGCAGGAATTTGGTGTTCTGCTGCATCCTCATGCCTAGATGAGTGCCTGACATGTGGCTCAATAACTATCCATCAATATAATGAACAAATAAATGCCGAGTTCCAAACTGCAGAGTTTATTTCACATTAAGTCAATTTCTAGAAGTCAAGAGCTGGAAGAAACAAAACCCAGAGAGACTAAAGGGTTTGCCATCACTTTTCATGGCTACCATTTCCATCACAAGCAGATTTCTCCCCAAGACTCTGGCTCTAGCCAGTCACTTCTCCTGAGCCTGAGACCCAGATAGACAACTGCATACCACACACACTGGACAACTCCACCAGGATGGCACATGGGCACCTGGAATTCTATACATCCTGCTCCTCCTTCTCTGTTCACTCACCATTGTCCAAACCAGAAAACAGCTTGTCACCTTTGATCCTTTCCACTGCCTGGCACACCACATCACTTCCCCTGTCCCTTCCCCACAGTCCCTCCCTAAATCAGACATCCCTCTTTTCTCATTTGGAGCTTCCAGCAACCACCTCAGTGATCTCACCATTCCCCAATCATTCTTCACCACAAACAGAGTGACTTTTCTAAAAGGCAGTTCTGATGATATCACTGCCACTGCCTCCCCGAATGAACCTAAAACCCATGTCTGCTTGGCAAAGTTCAGCCTCAACTATAAACTGTGAGCCCTGCTCCTATTTCTTGCAGTGTCTCAAATCTACCCTTGCTTCCGTCCAGACCTTCGTTCTTGCTCTGTCTTCTACCTGAAAAGCCCTCCCATCTTCTAGCCTTTGGTTAGCCAAGGCCTTCTCTTGTGTAGACAGTTCCTAAGTGAATTCATCTTCCAAGATCTCACTGCTCCCTGTTGACCTTCCAACAAGTCTCAACAAATGAAGAATTTCAGATTCTCTGAGAAATTCATACAGCCTTTTTGTGTTTGTAAACATGCATAGTTTCACTGACCTCTCTTACAGGTTTGATTATAGAAAAACAAGTTTTCAAGTGCCTGGACTCAAGTTTATTTCCTAGGTTGACTTTTGAAGGGCTCTCTCTGGCCTCCTCTTAACCCTCCCCACCCGCGAATCTGGCTTTCATTCTCATTGCTCTGCTGTAAATGTTCTCTTGAAAAGCACCACTTTCTTCATTGCCAAAACTGATGAACTTTACTCTTTCCTAATTCTTTCAAACTGTTGGCTACATTGGATGCTTGGCCAGGCAGCTGCTGCTTTTTCAAATGAATCTTTTTTCATTGGATTCTATGATTTTTTTATTAGCCCAACTTTCCTCCTACCATTCCTCTGCTTCCATCTCTGTATCCTCTTCCTGTTTCCACTGGCTACTGGTAACTTCCAAGGATTAGTTTCTGATCTTCTTTTTCTCTTTCCTCTCTCTCACCGCAGATTATTTATTCCCTCTCAAGACTTCAATAGTCACCTCTAAGGTTTTGACTCTTCAGTAATCTAACTGCAGACCTCTTTTCTCACCAACCCACAGTGCCATCTCTCTAACAACCTCTGAATTGCTGCCTATATTTCCAACTCACCTCTTCTCAAGCCGAACTCATTTCCCCACCAAAACCCAGATTCCCTATTTCCCCCCAGCTTCTCCAGTTTTCTTCTCTGTTGTGATACCACCCATCCCGGTACCAGGGTTAAAGTTTCATTGTTACCTCCGAGTCTTCTTTTTCATTCCTCATATTCATTACCAACATTTTTCACTGCAGTGCTTCCTACCTATCTCTCCTTTCTCACCCCATTATATCAATCTAATCTTTTCTCCACACCAATTTTTAGCGTCCACTTTTTTTCCTAGTCACACCAGCCACCTTACCTGCCCTGCAAACATGAAGCAGTCATTCCTGAAAGCATTTTCTCATATTCCCCACATCCAGAGTGTTCTTTTCACCCCTTTTGGCCTCCCTGATGTGGGAGGTAACGACCTTTAAAGGCCTTTGCAAAGCTAACTACCTTTAGGCCTTTACACATATTGTTCTCTTCATCCAAGACATCTTCCAGCCTTCTAAGCCCCATTTATTTAAGAAATATTTGTTGAGCATCCCTTATGGAAAAGACACAGTACTATGTACTGAGGATACTTGAATGAATAAGACCTAGCACACTCCTCTAGGGCATTCAGCTCACGATTCCTCTCTTCTGTGATGGTTTTTATGACTCCCACAGATTGAACTATTAGCTCCCTTATCTATGGGATTAAGTACAATCTCATAACCTACTCTTTAGATTTTTGTATTTCTATTGCTTAAACTGAATGAATATCTCCCTTTTGGTATCTTATTCACTACATGATATTTATTTAGGTGATTGTGTCTTTTAATAGAATATGAGTCTTTTGGATGATAACCTATCATTCTGTTTCTTTAACATTTGTCACAGTGTCAGGTACAGTGTAAGTACTCAATAACTATTTGAACAGATGGAGAAATAAATAATTAGATGGATGGATGGATAGACAGACAAATGGATGGACAGGTAAACTGGTGATAAAATACACTTTTGAACAAATGGACAAATAGGTAGATGGACCAAACAATGGGGGAAAAATGAGATGTATGAATAGTGGATGGATGGATTGACAGGTCGATGGACAGACTCAGACTGATGGACAGACAGCTGAATGGATGGACAGATGGAGGGATGCATGAATAGCTGGACAGATGCATGGGATAAATAAACAAATAAATGAATGGATAAAATGGGTGAATAGTGAATGTATGGATAGATAGATGAAAAAAACTTACAGTTAAGAGAGACCTTATTGGTTATTCTCCCACCCATTGTAAGAGTTTCTTTTAAAATAACCTTGAAAGTTAAGCCAGCCTTCAAAAACACTAACAGTAAGCTTAAATTTATCCATAATTACTAGGAAAGGAGACTATGGTTAGACTAGCCACATCTAATAGCAGGCTAGTATACATCTTATACATGGATTGGCAACTCTTTAAAAATTGGACTTAATAGAATGCATTTAGAACAAAAGCTATACTTACCAATAAACTTATTTAGTGGTTCTAAAAACCCTTAGAATCACTGAGGGGCATACAGGCTGACATAAGCCATTTAAATGTCTTAAAATGAGAGTTTTTCATTTAACCTAAATATGTAATGTAAACACCCATATGATATTCACATGGAGACCATTTCTCTAATGATTTGGATTTCTAAAATTTATTTGACAATATACACAAGTTTTTCTACATTAATATCCTAAACAGGGTATTTGGCAAACATTGGGAAAACTCGAATACCATTTCTCTCTCTCTCACAGACACCTCATTGACACATGGATGACTCAGGCAAGGATTCGTCAAGTGTGTCAAGTAATATCTGAAAAAGTTGGATTCCATAGTCACATCTAATTACTTAGCCAAGTTCACATGGAAGTCCTGCCATAAGAGATGAACCCACTGGAAGTTTAAAAATTGTCCAGTTTTAATCCTAATCTCTAATTACGTGGCACCAGGCTGGAACACTGGTCTCTCCTTGGATGAACAGTCATTCTTCTTTCATTTTCTCCTTCCTTTCTTTACTTCCTTCTTTCCTTTCCTTCCTTCCTCTTTTCCCTTCATTCCTTTGTTTCCTTTTTTCCTTCTTTGTTTCTACTTTCCTTTCTCTACTGTGGCCTTAGCATTTCACATTTCAAAGCACGTCATCTATATTAAACCCTTATAGTCTATATTATATATCATGTGTTTTATTTATTGAGGGAGAAATGATGCTTTATTTGACTCAATATCTTCCGTAATTATGGGACTCAATAAATGTTTGGTGAATAAACAAATTGGTGTAGGACTTCCACTATTTTAGTACATAATATACTGTTTTGCAAATACATATTTATATAAGAATCCTATGTGTGATGGAAAAAAAAATTAATGTCCCCATTTTTCACATGAAGAAACAGGCTCAGGAACATTAAAAGCCTATCCTGAGTTTTCACAGTAGTAAAAGATGGACTAAAATGTAGACCTTTGTAATTTTACCCCAGTGCCCTTCTCGCTGTCGACTGTATGTTTCATATTATTTAAGATCTTTGGGGAACAATGCCATAATTTCTGAGTGTTGTAACAGATGTGGGCAGAATCTTGAACCATGAGCTGAAGGAATGACAAATTGTTTTTTTTCTTGCCTTAATCATGGAATAGAGGCAACCATTGACTCAGATAAACCATTGGGTAAAAGAGCACATGGACATATGCTACTGTTGTGAAAACCCACTCTTTACACAGACTGTGTTAGTAGCTATTATTATATAACAAACACCTGAAAGCTCAGTGGCTTGAAACAGTAATCATTTTTTATTGCTCACAAAACCGTAGATCAGCTTGGTGGTACTTCTGGGTTTACTGGGCTCTCTCATGAATCTGTGGTCAGCTGCAGATTTTTTTAGACAGCTCGGCTGATCTCGCTCAAATGTACTCCCGTGTTCAGGGGCAGGATGGCCCTAGATAGACCTAGGATGGTCTTGGCCGGGCTAACTGAGCTGTCCTCCATATGATCTCTCATTTACCAGCAGGCTAGCCCAGGCTTATTCACACACAGTGGTTAAGTTTCAAGGGACAGGGATGGGGGACGAGCAGAAGTGCACAAGATCTCTTCAGATCTAGGTTTGGAAACGGGACATTACTACCACTGCATTTTATCAGTTAAACTGAGTCATAGGCTGTCCAGATACAAGAGGTGTGGAATAGCACCCACCTTCTGGTGGAGAGCACTGCAAAGTCACAACGGGAAGAGCCGCGTATAGGAAGACAGATAAGATTAAGGCCATCTTTGCAGTCAAGCCACCACAGTCCCCATTTCCTGCCACTCCCCTCCTGTTGCTCCAGTTCACAAGGTTTGCCAAGGGGTTGTACTCCCCAAGGGGAATCACTGAGGCTGCTTCTCAGAACTTTTTCCAAACTAAAAAAAAAAGGTACCTTATTTCTATTTTAAAACACATTTTAAGAAGAAAACATAAGAAGGTCAAGGAGAACTGCAGTTTATTTTCTAAAAATTAATTGAGTTTAGAGGAAAGTAGGCATGGAAAAATTTGGCCATTAAAATCCATCATGATAGAGATTTTTGTTTAATATTCGAAAGCCCATAACTTATTAACAGTATAGATTTACACAGAGCAGGATACAGGTTTCCCTGGAAGAGTCTGCTGCTGGGAAAAATTTATTTTGTCATTCTCCCCAATCAGATAATGTTGTTGAAAGGCTGCCCGTGCTTACTCCATGAAAGAAATATAAGGGGGCACGCCTGTACCTCTGCTCAATCATTGTACCCTAGATACGTGGGTCCTTATATTAAGACTATTGATATTTGAATCTGAGACTGCCCGCATTTTTACGAAGACATTAAAAAACAACGAACAAAACGGTCTTTCAGATACGCAGGGCAGGTTGGGCTTCAGCAGAGAGAACCTCAGCTTAATATAACAAAGAATTTCCTGCCCATGAAAATGGCTTATGGGAAGTGGATTCTGAACTCTCCTTTTCTAAATTGGAGGTTTTTAAAAACAATGCATGTTGATCACATAATAGTTGCGCAAGTTTACTCCTGATTAAAAAGCAGAGGGCCAGCCTCAATGTCTTGAATTTCCATTTTTAGCATTTCATTTTATGTCATCAGTAAAGACCTTCATTGCAGTCCTCATCATGTTGGATAGCCTGCCACAAACACAAAGCCAGGGACTCACCTACCCCTGTGACAGGATTTACAGAAAGCCATCATCAATAGTATCCCATTGCTGCCAGAGGGGACATACAAAGAAGACCCACAGATTATGAAAGAAGGCATGTCAGAGGCTGTATGCTGTTTCTCAGTCACTCATGGCCAAGCTCCTGCTTTTATTCATCATGCAAGAATGTTTTATTTTTCCTTGTCTCTGGAGTGGAACTTCAGATATTTCCTATAGCTCATGCAAGACTCTTGTCCAAACAAAAGGATTTGTCCCTTATAACAGAGCCTCTAAATTCCAAATTTCTTGCCTTGCAAGGATGGCCACCACACTGGCCCACCCTGAAACAAGCACAGTCATAGCAGGGCTGCTTACGGCAGCCCAGACAGGGGAGGAAGAAAAGTACTCGCAATTATAAGACAAAGGGAAACCCTGTCCACTCGAGAGGAGGTGAAATCTCCACATCCAAAAGCAACCAGTGAGAGGAAAGTGTGTTGAAAATCGTTCTGAAAGTTGTATTAGTATGATATACAACTTTAACTAGAAAGAATTATTTGGCATTTGTACATTCTGATATTTCAAGGATTTTCTATAAGTGCTTAGAATAACTTTAAGAAACCGAGCCAGGTTGGCAGATCCTTGTTGAAATTTCAGAATACCATGTCTGAATTTTTATAAAGTATTAAATATGCAAGTCTTGGGGAAACTTATGTGGCCAGTGCTGTATTGGGAGAAAGACACAGTCTCCACCTTCAAGGCAATTCTGATTTTGAGGGATTATTCACTCATTCCAACTCTACTCAATTTACAGTAGGTCCTGCTGCTCAGATGCTCTAGCACCAACCCCTAAATGCTGAAATTATGAGAAAAGTAAGTCTTTTTAGATCCACCTGCCTTCAAATCCATGTGTAGTTCATTTGCATAATTGGTTCAGAAAATTATTTTTAAACTCAGACGAACATATATTTATGTTTTTCTTTTAAGTGTATTTGTACATTAGTGACACACCCTCTCCTACTCATGGCAGCCAGATAGCCCTACTCCCCAACTGTGGCCCATGATTCTTGCTGTTAGCAAAAAGGTGAAAAGTCAGAATGAAAAAATTCCAGACTTCGATATTCAAGCAAAAATAAATAGGCCATTATGCTTCCTTTGCTAAACTGAGTATAGAGAATTTTATGGACTAAAACTCTGTTGATTGTATTTTCCTTTCTTTTTTTCTTTTTCTTTTTTATTTATTTATATTTTGACATGAAGGAATTTTTAGTGAAGCATTGTTTTCATCTCTTTCTTATCTCAAGCGAAATCCACATCTTTTGCGTGTTTCCTATATTGCATTTTTATTGCATGCGTGGAAATCAATATTCCAGATACATGCACAAGTGCACACATTAAAATGAACATGACTTCATTTATTTCCATGATTAGACATTCAAATAAAAGTGCTGGGGTGTCTGTTTTCATATTCATAGGTCGAGATCCGTACATCAGAGGTATTTGTATAAGTGACACTTTTATTACATTCATTTCATTTGCAATATGATAGTGGATCATAAATACGTTACTTTTATGCCACCAAATCTGATTTGTAGCACTTAGCCTTCACGAGGAGAATACTTGATATTTTATGGAACACCTTTCGTCCAAGAAGCTCTTCGCCGACATCAGATGGGTTCTCCCAGGTGTGTAAATCACACTTGTGACCCTTTGGATGCCCCACCTGCTTTATCAACCTCCTGGCTCCCACTGTAGGGTGGAGAGCAGGTAGTGAGTCCCCTGTAGGCCCTGAGGTGATTATGAGACCTTTAATTTCTAGAAAAAAAGAGACTCAGGTGAGCTCTGTGTGGTCAAACAGGAGTCCTGACAGCTGACAGAATTTCACATTTAGTCACCTGCTCATCTTGTCCTTCACAAAACTCTTTTTGAGCCTCAACTCTGGGTTGGACATTAAGCCTTCGGGACACAGAGAGAAGGAAAATATGGCCATTGCCTTCCAGGTATTCACAGATGAGGAGGTAAAGGCCACGTGGAACAGTAACTGCCCCCTACCTAGTGATGAGGACAGTATGGGCCCCCTCCCCTGTCTCCCATACCATCCCAGAGATTCACTGGGCCTGAAAGCAGTTTGTCAGACCCGCCGGTCTGTCACAGAGATATTGGTGCACATAACAGCCAGTTGCAATTGGGGTGAAAGGAGAGACCAACCACCCAACATCACAGGCAGCCTTTAGGGCTGAGCATTAGTTGCACACCCAAGCCTTGCAGAGAGGAGCATCATGGGCTCCCTGCCCACCATCCCATCACTCCCCTCTACTCACTCTCCCCGTTCTCCAGCATGAGCTTCCTGAACCCAGACCATCTCTCTGCTCCTACACACACACACACACACACACACACACACACCCCTGTAATACACTTGCTGAGTTCCTATAGCATCCTTCACAGCACTTGCCACACGGTGGAATCATGTAAGTGTGCAGCAGACCTAGAAGAGCACAGTGGTTAAGGGTGAGGGTCCTAGAGCCAAATTTTCTGAGTTTGGATCCCTGCTGTATCACAGGATGCATGGCCTTGGGCAGGTCACTTACCTTTCTGTGCCTCAATTTTCCCATCCGCAAAATGGACGTAATAATGATACTTCCCTGTCAGGTCTGTGAGGATCAAATGACCTAATATTCGATCCCTCAGGGCTTCAACAAGCACCCCATAGCTACTATGATTGTTGTAATTAACATTTTCAGTATTATAATAAATAATACTCTGGTACAACTTATAGTATATATGATGATAGTAATGCAAGTATTATATATTAATGTTATATATTAATATATGTTATATATAAATACATGTTATATATAATATGTTTATACACACACACACACACACACACACATACTGAAGGAATGGACAAAACAATGAAGGACAAATGAGTCCTCCTGCTCATTTGGTGTTGCTATCAGATGGCTTCTTCAAAAGCATCGCTGCTAATCACAGCCATGGGACCCCACAATAATGCCAGGCCCTCGGTGTTCAGGTCCACCCATTTCCACATGAAGGGGCCTTAGCTTCTAAGTGTTTACAGTAGACTCACTCTCTCACACCTGGTTCACCCACCACACCACTCCGGGGGGCGTTCTGCTGTCACCTAAACAGAGCCTCTGAGAGGCGCTGACCTCTCTGTAACGGTAAGCGGGGCAGTTTGTGCTTGTACCAATCCCCCGGCCCTACTGCACCACCTGTGTCACCCTCCTGCTCCCCCCTATCATTTGCTAACCATGAGTCACCGGAAGCTGGAAAGAGCCTCTGTCCCCAGGCCCAAGTGGTGTTCTATGTGCTACATCATCTCCTTGATTCTGGTGGTTCTTGGCAGCTGTCCCTACGCCTGGCCCAGATACCTTGTCTGCATTCTACAGCAGTTTAAAATCACTGAGAAAAACAGCTGCTAAAGCCATGTGTTTAGAAAATGTGTTCGTTAACATATGAACCTTTATATAATTGGGACATCATCACCAGAAGTGTTAGTGCATTTTGCAGTTGCAGAGGAGTTTCCAATAGTTCAAACGGTCCTCTGCTCACAGAAACAGTGATGGGGGTCAGGGGGTAGGGGAAGCACTTTGCTTTGGGAGAGCAGGAGCAGTCTGGAAGGCAGTATGAGGTTACATACTGGTCCCTGGTCCACTGGTCACCTGCTAAGAGTGCTCCGCGTTTGGGCTCCAAAGCACCAAAGATTGAGCTCGGGCTTTGCAGCTGTTCTTCAGCAAATGGTGGGGGCTGTCACTGCACAACCCAACCAAGTACCCCACTCGGCGCCTTACTTCAGCTCACCAAGTTCTCCTTCCCACCTGACCTCGTGTCTCACTCTCTGGCTTGGTGTATGTGCTGTGCTCAGTGGTGACAGCTCACAGAGTATCCTTCCCTCCTTCTCCACCAGGTAACTCTCTAGAGCTGTGTTTGCTTAACTGAGTTTTCCAGGTGATTTTTCATGGGGCCGTGGCTGAGAGAAGGACAGTGAAGCAGAGCGCTTAGGAGTGTAGACACAGGCCCCCAGAGCTGCCTGGGTGGTTTTGCGTATGTGGCCCCTTCCTGCTTTTCTGTATATTCCACTGAAATCCTGACTTGATTACTTCCAAACAGGATAACCTTGGGCCTCAAGTTCCTAGAGTGTAGAAATGGAATTGTAATATCTGCCTTACCTGGTTCACTGTGGAATTTAGCAAGCTAGAATTCTTAAATTGCTGAAGGCAACGGCTGACCATTGCTAGGCAATCAGTAAGTGGCATTATGTTATTTCCGTGTTAAGTGGTCATAGGTGCCACCTTGCCCTCTGGTTCCAATCAGAGCAGCTTTGAGTGCTCAGAGTCTCGTGGCCTCCCTCAGTGCTCTGGGTTTTGTTGCTAATTCTTGTTGTTTTAAGATATAATTCATGTAGCATAATATTCATCATTTTAAAGTGTACATTTCAGTAATTTATAGTATATTCACAAGCTATTAGCACTGTCTAATTCCAGAATATTTTTATTTCCTGACGAGGAACCCCTTACCCATTAGTGGTTGCTTCCTGTCCGTCTCCCACCCCAGGCCTCGGCAACCCCAATCCGCTTTGTCTATGAATTTGCTTATTCTGAACATCTCATGTAAAAACAGTCAATCGATATATATGTAGCCTTTTGTGACTGGCTCCTTTCGCTGAGCGTACTGTTTTCAAGGTTTATCCATGTGGTAACATGAATCAGTACTTCATTCCTTTCATGGCTGATAATGTTCTATTGTATAAGCAGACCACATTCTGTTTATCCATTCATCAGTTGATGTATATTTAGGGTGTTCCCCCTTTGGGGCTCTTGTGAATAGTGCTACCATGCACATTTGTATACAGGTTTTGCATGGACATATATTTTCTGTTTTCTTGGGTACATACCTAGGAGTAGAGTTGCTGGGTTGCATGGTAACCCCACGTTCAACTTTTTGAGGGACTTCTGAACTGTTTTCCTCAGGATCTGTTTTGGAAAGACTCCCATGGCTTTGACGTGACTTTTTGTGTTAGCTAAAGAAGACGGTCATCGGCAGGGGCCAAGAGGGGAGGGGCTATGAAACCTTGCACAGAGGGCACCTGTGCTCACACACGGGCCTTCAGGTCACAGTGTCTGCCCACAAACCCCGACTTATAGAGCCATGGGGACGTCTGCCACCATGCGCCACCCCCTTTCCTACCTCACTGTCCCTCCTCTGCTGAGTGTATTCTTTGCATTCTTCCTGCTGTGGACCATGCTACCCTCACTGTGCATTCTGTACCTGCTGAGAACGGTCTGGGAACGTGGGCCGGTCTTCACTGGACAAGACTGTGTCTGAGGCTAGAGTCCCTGATGCTCTGTACCCTCTCCTAGATCGGCAAGTGTCCCAAGCCAAAGAACAGTGTCATTTCTTCCTGAGGGACAACAATCATCTGGAGAGGTTTAGTGTTTGTTTGTTTGTTTGTTTGAAATATATGCTTCCTTAGAAATAAGTGAGTCCACATGAGGAAAGAAATTGTCAGCAGTGTAAACCTGGGCATATTTCTTATCCTCTATTAGGGTCAATTTTTTTATCTGTAAAATGGGTTTAAAATTGCATACCTGATAAGAAAGTTAAGTGAGACGCTGCAGATACACTTCCCCTGTTCAAGACACTACAGAAATGTGCATTTTCTCCCTGTCTGCCCTGCCTCCCAGCCAGGAGTGAGTGGCTTATACAGACCCTGGGATTTTTCAGTTCCTTTCATTCTCTTCCTCTTTTTTTTTTATTTTTTAACTCTCTCCCTCCTTACCCATTCTCCCTCTTTCTTTTCCCCTTTTCTCCTTTCCCTTTCATTTTCTACTTCCTCTTCCTCTGCTTCCCAGCTCCAAGCAGGTCCTCGCTTATCCCAGTGTAGACCCAAGGGAACTGCCAGTTCTCAGATCACCTGGGTGCGCTGGGGAGGCAAGCCAGGCCAAATCCTCTTAGGACAGATCGGATTATGCCCTGCGTCATTTTGCAGCACAGATTCCCAGGTCACAGTGGTGGTATACACAGCCAGGCAGTGTCCAGCCTGGCAACCCTTGTCCCCAGGGAATGTGGACTCCTCGGAGGGGGGCACATGTGCTAGTTTTACCTGACGGTGTTTCTGGGTTTCAATTTCCTTTCCAGGAGATCCTAGCCAGAGGCCAGAGCCTTGAGTTACACTCGGATTTGAAGTCATCTGAGAGGCCTGTGCTGTGAGAGGAACCACAGGCTCCACAGCCCAGGTCCTGGGCCCCGGCTCTGCCCAATGCTGAGCTCGGTGGGGTGTGCTGAAGCCAAGACCCCCACCTGCTTGAGAGTCCAGGGGGCCAGACAAGATGTGGAGTTAAGCAGCTGTGGATGAATAAGTGAATGAATGAATGAGTGACTGAGTGAATGAATGAATGGTTTTCTAGGCCAAGGAATCATAATGCATAGATTATTATTTTTTAAACTTTATAAATAATAAAAGACATATGATTAATACAGAAAGTTTAGGAAGCAAAAAACATGCAGGGACCTAACCCACAATCCCATCACCTTTCACATGAATTTCTTCAAAAGTGCCAGTGAATCCAGAAAGGTAAAAAGCAAAATATCAAACCAAAAGGCTTATTTAGCTAGGAATCACTAATTTTGATGCCACAAGGACTTTGTTCAGGGATGTGTCTCGCAGGCAAAATGGGTCCCTGGTCATGCCTCCTGGGCCATTCCCTCTGGAGTTGAGGGAAACGTGCTTGGGAAAGTCCTCTCTTCAAGGACCAGTGCACATAGAAGGTTCTCTCCAAACAAACTGAGACTCTCAGCCTCTTGGGTGAGCCTAAGCTTTCCTTGAGCATTGGTTGGCTCGGACACACACGGAAAGACCAACCTCACTCTCTGCTCTGCTCTCCTGGCTGCCAAGCCTCTCTTCCTGGGAGAGACGTTTATAGCACCTTTTTCTGCTCTTGCTGTTCTGAGTGTCAAGTGAATCCAAAACAGCATCAGGAGATGGAACCTCCCAGCTCAGGCAGTGCAGATACAGCCATTAGTGACCCCTGATTTGCCTTCTCTCTCATTTCCAGCTGTCAGGAATGACAGGAACAAGAAAAAGAAGGAGCCTTCGAAACAGGAATGTACAGAAAGCTATGAAATGACAGCTGAGCTGGACGATCTCACAGAGAAGATCCGAAAGGCTCACCAGGAAACCTTCCCCTCACTCTGCCAGCTGGGTAAATATACCACGGTAAGAGATACTTCTACTGCTAGGCTGCCGGGAGGGCACAGGCCCTGGTGCACAGATGCACATGCGCGCACACATACACACACACATGCTTTCTCTCTCTCTTTGCCCTGGGCTTGGAGGGGACATCAACTCAAACTCAGCCCAGGATGCACGTGTTGGTTGAGTGGGGCTACGCAGTGACCACCTCTCTCCTTCCATGTGGCAACCTTCGGACACTCTGCATAGGATGGTGTGTTCTTTCACTCAGTCATGCATGCATGCATTCACTTGAGAAATAAGGATTGGGCACTTATTATATGCCACGCCATGTGTGAGGCACTGGTGACATGAACAATGAAGATAAGGTTGCTGCTCACAGGATCTTAGGGTCTGGTGAAGGAGACAAGTAAAACTAGTGAGGTGTTACACGGGTCATGACAGACACCTCTAACAGAGCCCAGTAGGGACAAGGAGTCAATCTTTTAAAAAACACTGATCCAATTGTAAGATCCAATCAAGATTATTGGGGCCCTTTCCTGGAACAAGGTCTGGGCTTTGGAGAGGGAGTGTAACCCCAAAGCCAGGGTCAGGAAAAGCACAGGATAGGCGTGACCTTTCCGAGGTAGGTGAGTGGTCCCTCTCTCCCCTCAGTGTTCTGCTGGGATTGGCTTTCATGGAGGTTAGAAGTAAAGAAAGGGGAGGGGGAGAAAGTGGGGTCAAAGGTAGGAAACATATGTTAGCTGGTCTGGGATGAGCCGATAGACACATCATGAGATACTTTAATATTTTTATGTGGTTTTTGCATGTATTGTGTTTCTTGGTGTATGTTCCCAGTGTGTGGCACATAATAAACACTCAGTAAATATTTGTTAAGTGAATGAATGAATTCATAAATATAACTAGAATGTGTTCTGGCCTCTTTAAGTGGCTTATGCTGCTTCCCTAGTATGCTAGAAAGCTTACTTTAAAAAAAATTGTAAATATAGCATTTGCTAGTTCAGTGACTGGTGTTCTAGAGAAAGAATAGCATGAAAAGTCATAAAGACACAAGGATGAAATGGTAATGCCAAATAGAAAAAAGAACAGTGAGTGAAGCAACTCTTGGGGCACACATAGTATGCATTTGAATGTTAGTGCCTCAGTTTTATCTGTAGAACAGGAGTGGTGGCCAGGAGCAGGCCCAGAGGGTTTGCCTTGGAGGTTGTTGCTCAATCGTGCCAGGTGAGCATGAGGCTGCACAGTTAGGTGGCGTCAGCTTCTGACGGGCTGGCCCTACAGTTAGACAAGCAGGTCTTTTGACCAAGCTGAAAACTTTGGCTCAGGAAGCAGAGGAAGAACCTAGAGCAGGAGTTCTTCCCCAACTTCAGTGAGCTTACAAAGCATCTGGAATCTCATTAAAATGCAGGCTCTGATTCAGCAGATCTGGGCTGGGGCATTTCTAACAAGCTCCCAGGTGATGCCAATGTGCTTGCCGTGTACAGTGACCACACTCTGAATGGCAAAAGCCATGAACCTACTTTGAGTAGCAGGATCCAGGACAGACTACTAGGGCCCACCAGATCCTTGGTGTCTGGAGGAAGAAGAGACACTGGAGTGCCCAACTCCAATCTGTGAAGCTGTTGACCTACCTGCCAGGCTGATGGAGGTTCTGGACTCTGAGACGAGCCCCCACAGGGCTTGGGGAGCACCGCCCTAACCCAGAGCAGGCTCAGAGCAAGACGAGGTAGGATACCACAGGGAGCTTTTATTTTAACCAAAGAGATAAGGCAGGCCCATGAGCCAAGGGATGGTGGAGCATGATGCCATGTATCAAGAGCAAGGGTGCTGGAACCCGGTGAATGTAATTTAAACCTGCTTGGTTACCGATCAGCCGTGTGAGAGAGTGCAAGTTATTTAACATCCCTCAGCCTCATTTTTCCCATCTGTAAAATGGGGTTGATAGAAAATGGTTAGGAAGGTGAAACAAAACAATCCATGTGAAGCTTCCATGATGGGACCTGTAATTATCTCTGCAGCAGTGGGGTAACAGAAGCAGCATCTGCCACATATTCATTCACTGGGTATGAACTGACCCTCCAGGCATCTGGTCACCACAGAGAAGTAAAATGAATAATAATCAGTACCAAGGAGTATGTCCTTTATTTCTTTTAGAAATATTTACTGGTTTCCAACTGTATCGCCGGGACTGTATTGGGCTAAGTATGAAGGTGAGTGTGTCCTGACCTAAGAGCCAAGTACATCCATTCCCAGGGATGGCCATGGGAAAGGAGAGAAGGAGAAGACGAGAGAGAACGGGTTCTCTGACATGATAGAATTATATTGGGAGCGAGTGGAAAGTGAGAACGAAAAAGACTTCCAGAGCCTGGAAGGCTGCCTGAGGAATTTGTATATTAATCTGTAAATAATGGAGAGAGATCAACAGTTTGTGATCAGGAGTCTTTATTATTATTATCATCATTATTGTTACAGCTAATATTTATTGAGCATTTACTATATGCCAGGGACCACGCTAAACAGTCTAAATATGTTAATTTTCTTACTCTTTACGAGGACTCTATGAGGTGGGTACTGGTGCCTTTGTGTAACAGATGAGTAAACTGTGGCTGGATGTAATTGCTCCCAGATTATAGCTGAGTAAACAGAAGTATAGAAGGGCTGAATAACTCTCCCCGTGTCTCACAGCCAACACACGGGGCTTGAATGTGAACAGTCTGACACCAGGGGCAGCCCTTGTAACCACGACACCATTCACAGAATACGTCAAGAGGGTGGTCAGCAAGGTCAAATGGGAGCAGGAGCCTTTGGGCATCTAGTTAGGAGGAGGTAGCTGTGTCATCCAGGAATAAATCCTACTACTAGCTCCAGAGAACATGGAATAAAAGAGAGCAATTGGAGTAGGAAGGGCTTCCTAGAAGTGGAAACTTTTGAGCCCAGTCACTAGGTAAGAGACATTATATGACAATCTGTGGGATCATTTGCTCCCGTATCAGGGTCCTCTCCCCTTGACCTGAGGTGATGGTATCTTAGTGTGGCTTAGTCAGTCCCCCAGGCCCTGACTCACCTGGTAACTGGGTGAAATGGTGCCCACTGGACTTTGGAGGGCAGGGCAAACGCAAAGTACACCACGTCCCCTTGTTAGAACACATGCCCTGGTGTGGCCTGGCTTCACCCGGGACCTGGGACCAAAGTGCTTCTTCGGGACAGTCCTCCCTCTGTTGGTCAGCACAGCTCCAGCCAGGGCTTCTGGCCAGCCTCACTGGGTTCTCTACCACCTTTCCTTCCCTCAGCCTCCATCTAAAATCAGTAGCCTCTCCTTTCGGATCCTCATTATGCCATAGGTCTAATTTCACCTGCTTCCAGGCCAGTGAGGCTGCCTGTCCAGCCTTGTCGAAGGATGCAGCAAGGGCTGTCAGGGCCCTGTCCACGACCCTGGGATCACAATGTCATCCCAGCGACCTTGCCCGAAGGCTTCCTCTGGCTGCCAGAGCTGCTTGGCCCACAGGCATTGACACTCCTGACTCCTGGGAGAGCCCCCACCCAATGACCCAGAGAAGCAAGTGGGTAAATGCCCAGCCTCCTTGCCCCTGGGGGCAGAACGCCTCTCAGGATTTCTGTTAACTATTTCCCAGGGTTCTCCCACGAGGTGGCCCCCAGGTGTCCACAGGTGTAGTCTCCCTTGGTTGCCTCTTCTTCCCAGTCCCCTTCCCACTCCTCCTCCACGCTTCCTGGGGTCTCTTCTCAAATAAGTGGCTTGCATTCAAATCCTAGTCTTGAAGTTGGCTTCTGCCTAAGGCAGGCAGCTACCCCGAGGGCCTCCAGGGCCCCTTCCCTTTCACCCCTATCTGGGGATGTGACACCATCAATCCCGAACTGGTGCCCATTGTCCCAAGCACTTTGCAGGGACTTTCTGCGCCTCTTTGGATCCAGCAGGGAGAATGGAAGTACAAGTTCCATCTCTAGAGGCTGATCCCTCACCACGGGGAAGCCCGATCTCCTCCAGGTACACGTGGCCCATTTTTGGAAACAAGGCTGCTCAGATCCAATCTTTCACCCAGATTTCTCTTTATTTCTACTCTCTGCACACAGACCTAGCTCTGTTTTTATTGTAAGCAGCTTCAGATCCTTTCTGGAAGTAGGTGGGGGTATAAATAAATAAGAGCAGCCATAACACATTCTCTGTAAGCTCTTAGTTCCGAGTCAAGCATTTTTTTTTAGAGAGAGCTTTTTTTAGATAGACAGTTGCTTCCACTGCCAGGAAACTTGCTGCCATCTTCATCAGCCTGGCATCCTTGTCAGATGCCTTGGGAATAAGTGGGCAGAGAGGAATTTAAAAGGCAGCTAGCCGCCCACCTACAACCCTTCAAAAGGGTTGTTCCTTTTTCTTCTCTAATTAGGGTAGATTTGGGACAAATGGTCAGGCCTCAGGAGGCAGCAAGATGGGAGGGGAGGCAGAAACATGCCCCACCACCCTCCTCACCCAGGCCTGGGCAGGGCGCTCATCCCCAGGCTTCAGAGTGAGTCTCCTCAGGAAGGTTTCTAACCAGTGACCATTCCAAAAACAAGGGGTGGGGGGAATAGGGGGTTTCCATGTGGAAAGGTGGGAAGCAAGGGAGTGACTATTTATAGATGAGCTGTCCAAAATAGAATGAGGGCGTGAACAAGAGGAAACATCCTGGCTCTGAGGGTATTTACTCTGCTTCCTGAGGACAAACCCTGGCGATTATGTCATTTGGGCTCCAGGGCCTCTAGACCCAAGTTTAAATCTTGTCTGCACTTCTTAGGAGTCATGTCACCTTGGAATCATCATTTGAGCCTCAGCTCCCTCAGCTGTATAATGGGGTTTACAATAGTCATAGGGTCACTGGGATGGTTAAGTGAGAAAAATATATTAGAAAGCCTCGTATGGTTTCAGGCGCAGAGAGATGTACAAAATGGGCAGGATTCCCCCTCATGATCTTGCTATGAACGCCTTGTCATTTTTTAGAGCCGCTTGCCCATGTTCTGGAGCAGTAACGTTGGGGGGGGGGGGTGCGGCGGGAAGCGAGCCAATTCCCCGCGGCAGGGCCCCTGGCCCTGGGCCGTCTGCTCGGGGCTGCGTCTGCTGCTGCATCCCGCTCCTCTGCTCCTCTGCTGTGTGCGGGTTGTTCATCACCTCGCAGAGTTGATGGGACATAAGCTGTCCTCCGAGGGGCTCGTGAAGTTGAGCTATGGAGATTTAAGGAGCCCTTAATCTACTCAGAAAAATGACCACCAACAGAATCATTAAACCACCAAAAGACATTCCAGGAGACGAGTGCTTTAGAAAAGGAAGGATATTGTGAGCAGTTCCAGCCATATGTGGACTTGACTTTTATTTTAGAAACTAACACTGTAATCAGCCAGAGCATCAGAACATGAAACTTGGAGGTTGGTCTCCCAGGAGAAACGCTTCTGGTGGGTGGAGTGGAAGATCAGGGGAGTCAGGAGGCCTGAGTTCTGATCCCTACTCCCCCACCTTATAGTTTTCTGACCTTGAACCACCCCTTAACTTCTGGGAGCCTGTTTTTTTGCCATTAAACACACCTGCCCTGTCCATATCACCTAGACCATTCTTCCATTTCTTAGCATGTATTTACTGTGTACCTACTGGATCAGTTTCCTCGGGTACCATAACACCTGGGTGGCTAAAGACGACAGAAATGTATCACAGTTCTGGAAGCTAGACATCCAAAATCAAGGTGTTAGCAGAGCCATGCTTTCTTTGATGGTTCTAGGGGATAACCCTCCCTTGCCTCATAGCTTCTGATGTTGAAGGCAACTTCTGGCCCTCCATGGCTTGTAGGTGCATTAGTTCAATCCCCTGTCTTCGCATGGCCGTCCTCGCCCTGCGCATCATCGTATGGTCTTCCCTCTGTGCACGTCTGTCTCTGTCCACATTTTCCCGTCTTATAATTTGGGGTTAGGGCCCGATCTCATTTTAAGTTGGTTACCTCTGTAAAAAACACTGTTTCCAAATAAGGTCACATTCTGAAGTATTGGGAGTTAGAACTTCAATGTACCTTCTTGGGGGACACATTTCAACTCATCACACCTATTGAGTGCATTTTTGGGGTATATGAATATTTACCCTTCCATGCTTGCAGCTGTTTTGTGAAAACCAAAACCATCTTGCTGAAAACCAAATTTGTCACCTGTTTTGTGAATTTTTAGAAACCTCTGGATGCACATATCATAGATCCTCATCTCGTAAAGAAAAACATTCTCTGGGGACTGGGCCAAGTACCCAGGATCGACCTGGGTGGTAGAAAAAGGAAAAGACATTCCCAGCCAAGGCAATAGCATGAGTATGGCTGGGAATTTTACAGAGTGAACTGGGTGGGAGGCAGGTGCAAAGTCTGAGGCGATAGGTTAGGGCTAGCTGTGGGGGGCCTTGGTGCGCTGGGATGAGGTATGTGAACGGCAGCCATAGAGAGCCAAGGGAGGTTCCTAGTCAGGAGAAGCGGTGCCAAGTGGGTGGGCCCTGGCTGCTTTGTGTCTGTCTGGCTAGAAGGCTTTGGCAGGTAGACATGGCAGAGCTGTCGGTCTCTCTTAGATGTGCCCCTGGAGTTCAAGAAGTCATCAATGGCCCCTCACAGTAACTGAGACCACCCTAAAATGTAGCATCTCTTGTCCATCCAGTGCTGATCTGTGCTCTCCATCCTACAGCTGTCCCATTCTGAAAACCATATCTCTCACACCACTAAGGCCCTTGAATCTCTGAGATACCAGGAATGAAGGGGCAGCAGCTGTCCAGAGGGATGCCTCCAAGTTCATGTCCTAGCCCTAGAATCTTGGACAGTGGGGGTCCAGAAGCACCCTGAAAACATTATCTTCAAGGGATTTCTGCAGCATCACCCTTGCATTTAGCCAGACTTCCAGGAAACATTTGGAGGTCCTTACAGACCCTCACTACCTTCCCCGTCTCATTGCCCGTTGCTTAGAGCCCTCTCCACCCATGGGCTGCACCACGATTTTAAGACAATGCCTGTCTTTCAATCCATAGCTGCAGGGTGGCTGCTAAGCTGCCTTTCTCCCCACCTGTTGGAAGCATCCGGTTCTGAGGAGAATGCTACATATGATGGACATGCCCCAGCTGGAACATTCCAGAGTCCGTGTTGTCATGGTGCCTAGATATGTGTTTGTGGACCACAAAGAGAAACTGGCCTGCAACATAACATTCTTTTCATGGCGGTGCTCAGGATCTTTTCACCACCTCCCAAGAGCATCCAGAGTTTCCAGCCAGGATGGAGATCACAAGTGCCACAACAGGCTTCAGGAAACAGAAATTTAGGCCAGGAAGTAGAATATGTGATGACCCAAGTATAAGAGGGGTGATGTGGTGTAGCTGTGGGGAGCCCAGGTGCTGCAGCATGACCCCCACCACCTGATGTGAATCCTGTACTCTCCATCTAACTGCTGGGGCATCTCACACCACTTACTTAACTTCTTGGGCCTCAGCTTCCACATCAGCCAAATGGGACTATGATAGTAGGCTACATCATGAAGGTGTTGTGAGAGTTAAAGGGAGTTTATTGTTCACAGTGAAGCACTTTGAACAGTACCTGGCTTCAGGTAAGCCTGAGGAAGAGGTCGTTCCATGAGAAACATACCAAGTGGAGAAATGGAATGTAGGTGACAGGAACATTCTGCAAACAGAACATGAAAGGACATCAGCCTCGGAATGGTTGCAGGGCAAAGACTTAGGCCTAGGGAAGAAGGGGGCCAACTCAGTGGTGCACCCAGCATTCCTTCTGTCTAAGAAATTTGAGTTCCTCTTTAGCTAAAAAAAAAAAAGAATAAGAAACAGCCTCGATTAAACCACTAGTGCCCAGGAACTGCCAAATGGGATTTTGAAAACACTAGTGACTCCATCTCCATTTATGGGTCTCATTTAGAAAGTAAGTCCGATCAGAAAATCAGCAAGTGGCAGCAAAGAACGAAGCCTGCAGAAGAAAGGGACCCATTTTTATGGCAAAATGGCCATTTAATTGGATTTTATAGTGGGATTGGGCCCTGCTGCGGCTAAAGATGGCCCTAGGGGACATTAGGGCAGGCCATCCATCTGGGCCCCTGCCGCACAGCATTCTGGGAAGGCAGGCCAGGGCTACCTGGAGAGGGGCTTCTCCCCCAGGTAAGAGGAGCTGAGGAAAGATCACAAATTGGGGGAAGGCCTGTCTTTCCCCACTCTGCTTGGCCTCTGTTTCTCAGCTGCCAGCAAGGGCCTCTCCTCACCGCCCCGTTCTCTCACTCTCTTCCTCTCCCTCCCTCTCGCTTGGTTTCAGAAATCCTGTGGAAAAACCACATCCTCGATGCTCCCTCTAACCGCCTCCATTACCAACCAGACCAGGCTCTCTGTTTGCCGCAGCTGGAAGATAATATATAAGCCATTTTAACCCTCATGCCTATGAATCCCTCAACCAGTATAATAAAACACCAGGTTATTTTGTGTTTTATTAACTGCCTCTTCCCTTCAGTTTGCATAATAGTGAGTGAGATTTACATGCCGTTAAGATGGCTGTGCATTATTTTTAATGGAAGGTACGACAGGCTTCTCTCTCTCTCAGCCTGGTGTGTGATAAAGTAACCTCATATGATGCTGATGAAGATTTCGTTCACACTTGCTGGGTCGGGGCAATGTCTTTTTTTCCAGATGGATACTCTATTGTTAAATGATTTCCTGCTGTAAGCTCGCCTCTCTGTCCCTCTCTATCGTGTCTTCCTCCGAACCGGATAAACTGCCTATTAAATTTAATTACAGCCCGAATGGCACACATCTTGATCTTATGTTCCCCCGAGTGTACTGTATTCCACCAAGGTCCTTGAGAAAAGAATACAATAAATCTTGAGGATGCATGGCTACTTTTTGCAAAGCACGTTGCAGGAGGCGACGTGAACCACCACCTTTTCTAGGACATCTATGGAGAGCATCTATGGCATCCCTTATGCAGATGTTTCTTCTGGTTTTTCCTCACCGGCATTAGAAACAAAGCTAGTTTTATTGACTCTGCAGACTGATTTCCACTGGTGAGGAAACAAAGACCTTGGTTTGAAATGCGTGGTACCCTTTAGTGAACTACTTGTATTTGTCAGTGGTCCAAACGCCCGGCCTGGGGGGCCTTGACTTTTGTTGGATGGTGCAGTTCCACCTCTGGAGGCAGCAGAGGCCTCATGAGCAGGCCCAGGAGAGTCTCATCCTCAAAATGTTAGTTGTCCTGAGACATTCTAAACAAGCAAGGATTTGTGGGAACTTCATTCATACATTGCTTTTTTCATCAATATTTATTAAGCACCTACTATGTACCAGGTACTGTTCCAGGCATTGACAATACAGCAATGAAAAATTAGACAAGAATCCCCTGTATAATGAGTAAGCGTTAGAGTGGTTAGGAGAATGGGGTGCGGAGTCTAGAACATGGAGGGCTCAGTAATTTTCAGTAGAATAGTCTAGGAGGCCTCAAAGGAAAGTGACATTGATCAAAGAAAGACATGAAGGAATGAGAAAATGCATCATATCTGGGGAAGGGCAATCCAAGTGGAGGGAATAGCCAGTGCAAAGACCCAGAGGCAAGAGCATGCCCCACTTGTTCAGAGAGAGCTAAGAGACCTTGTTGCTGGGGGCAAGGTGGAAGGAGACAAGGTCACAGAGCAGGGATAAGATCTGGGAGGGCCATGCTGGCCACTGAAAGAACTTTGACTTTTAGTCTGAGATGAGAAATCATTGGAGATTTTGAGCAGCAGAGTAACTTAGCCTGGCTTGTGTTTTAAAAGGATTCCTTTAGTCCTTTGGTGAGAACAGACTTTAAGGAGGCCAGGGTGGATGCAGAAGACCAGTGAGGAGGCTGTTGCAGTAATCCAGGCAGGAGGTGATGGTAGTTCAGACTAGGATGGTGACAGTGGGAACTTCTCTGTCTTGACAGTTGCGGGGCTGGGAGGTACAAAGAATTTGAAACTTGCAGACCTAAACTGTCTTAAGCTATAGCTGCACATTGGTCAGAATTTATCCTTTGGCAAGCGATAAAAACCGAAGTTAAATCAACTTATATTTTAAAAAAAATAAATTCTTTTGTGAATCAGGCATGGCTGGATCCAGCAGCTCAATATCTCCAGGATCAGGCAGCCTTCTTCTCTCTTTTCATTATTCATCTCAGCTGTCCTCTAAATTGGCTTCATTGTTAGGAAGGCCTTCTCCACCTGGTGGCCCCTCACTGACAGAGAGCTTCACTTCCCTGATTGTTCCAACCTGAGTATCAGAATTAAGCCTCATTGGCCATTTCTGGATCACCTGTTCTTTTCTGAACCAATCACTGTAGCCAGTAAAAGCAAAGGCTCTGATTAGTCAAACTAGAGTCAAGCACCTTCCCTACATTTGATGGAGTTCATCAGCCCCACACAAACCCCAGGAGCTGAGAGGGAGGTAGCAGTAGTCCCCCAAATGACTCTAGAGGCAGAAGAGGGATGGCAGGAAGGCAGAGATACAAGATGGCCATTCAGTTTCATTCACATCAGTGATCCTGCACTGGAGATTATGGAAAGAAAAGAAAAGAAAAACAAAAACACTTTCCTGAGTATGTCGAAGTGAGGTTCTAGCCAACAGCTGAGACCTTTAGTAATTTCTGGCAAGTTCATAGATCTTATTTTTCTCTGTAAATATTTTAATATGTGTTTTAATGTAGACGTTTCTGCAAACAGAAGCATAATAGCAATGCTGTCGTTACTCTTCCAGAAATAAACATCTCAAACACCTTACTATCTCAGATCTCCAATTTAATCATAAAGGTCACAATTTCTTTTTTTTATTTGCATTAGAATTCAGATGGTCTGCAGCTTGTAACTGGTTCGTACGTCTCCTAAAAATATTTGTTTCCTAAGTCAAGTCTATTGGGTATAATTTACAGGATGTAACATTTATTTATTTAACGGTATAGTTCAAGAGTTTGACAAAAGTGTGCAGTCCTGTAATCACTATGCACGTCAAGACGTAGGATATCTCTATCACTCCACAAAGTCCCCTTGTGCACCTTTGTGCCAAACTATCCCCCACCCCAAGCCCTGGGGACCACTGATCTGTTCTCCATCACAGTAGTTTTGCCATTTCCAGAATGTCACATGAATGGACTCATTCTGTGTATTGGCTTTTGTGCCTGTCTTCTCTCCCCTGGCTTGATACTTCTGCAGTTCATCCGTGTTGCAGCGAGTGTCAGCGCTTCCTTTGTTGTCACTGCCGATTAGCCCGCCATTGCCTAGTCATGTCACAGTTGCACCATCTGTTAGTTAATGGATACGTGGGTAGAGTTGCTTTTAATCTTATAAGTTTCTCTTCTCATTTCTCTTTATTCCCTTTGCAATGTATTTGTTGAAGAACCCAGTTTGTTTGTTAGGTTTATGGGGTCTCTCACATCCTGGATGTTGACTATCACATCCCCCATGGGGTGGTTTAGCATGTTCCTCTGTCTCCTCCATTTTCATGTAGTTAGAACTAGAGGCTCGTTCTGATTCAGATTTGGCAGTTTCATAGGTGGTAGTATGTGTTTCCATCAGGACACCGAATGACAGGCTGCCTCATTTCAAGATATTAGCACCTGCTGATGGTCAATGCCTAGAGCCATGTGACTCTTCATCCCATTATTCTTTCTTCATTTATTAGCTGGAATAATTACTCAAATTCCCCTCATCTGTTACTTGATTATCCAGTGGTATTGAGATAAGATTTTGAGCATTTTAAACAAAATAAATGCAAGCTAAAAAACTCAGCCATGCCACCAGGAAGCTCCCTGCTTCAGAATGAAGAGCCAGCACATGAATCGGAAACATGTTGAGTTCTCTGCCTTCTGTAGGGCTTCCCAGAAATTAACCCTGATGGTGTTTTTTCTCCTTCTTAGAATTCCAGTGCTGACCATCGAGTCCGACTGGACCTGGGCCTCTGGGACAAATTCAGTGAACTGGCCACCAAGTGCATTATTAAGATTGTGGAGTTTGCTAAGCGTCTGCCAGGCTTCACCAGCTTGACCATCGCAGACCAAATCACTCTGCTGAAGGCCGCCTGCTTGGACATCCTGGTATGTGCCCTTCTGAACTGCCAGTCGAGGGTTGGGGCAGGGAGAAGAAGGGACTGAGATTCTTTGAAGACCTCCAGAGGCTTCGGTTTGCCCAGTCTTTCTTCCTGCCACCTCCTTTGCACAAGTATCCTTTTTGCTGCCTGCATCTCAGTTCAATTTCCAAAGGCTCAGAGACCCCCTGCATTGGACAGAACCTTCCTACCCTCTCTACCCAGTGTGGGAACTCCCTCTACATGAGCTTGGGAAAAGGCCCAACCAGTCTCGGTCACAAGTCTTCAGTGACAGCTTGCTCACCCATAGCCCCTTCCATGGGACAGACCTATAGTTCCTTGAAAGGTCTCCCAGCTAAACTTACTGGAGGTGGCACATAGCAATCTTCTCCTACCCTCTGATCTCACACCACCTCCCATCAGTGGCCTTGGGAAAATCCTTTTCTTGTGTGGGCCTCAGTTTCCCCAACTGTGCAAAGGGGATCCCTGTTGCCCCTCCACTGCCTGCTATTCTCACACTGTTGCTTCTAGGGTCCTAGAATGGGTAAGGATGCTGTCATACCTTGTCCTTTGCAGGTCTCTGCTGCCTAAATGCCCACCTTCTCTTTCCTTGGTGGGGGCTTCAGTTTTTGAGATGCTTTAAAAGCATAGATTTTTAAAATTCATCTTTCATAGCTTTGAGTATAAACAGTTCTGCAAAGCAAATACACACTATAATTAAACATACATACACACAATCCTGCTCAGGAGAGAGGACCCTGGATGGGGCAATTATGCAGGAAGCTTAAATGTGTCTTTCCACTTGGGAGTTGGAGCTTAGAAGAAGTGGTAATGGTTACTCAGTAACCTAGAGGTGCCAAGGATTCTGAGACTATATATGGTATTTTTTTTTCTCATAAAATCAGTGGGTCAGGGATGAACCTAGGAACATTCAGGAAAAAAGCAAAACATCAAAGCAACATTCATCTGTCACATACCCACACCCTGTAGAGTTTGCAGACCTCAGCTCATTTGTACCTCACCCAACTCAGTGACCTGGGGATGGAGATTTGGCCCATTTTACAGGTAAAATGCTGGACGTTAGGCCAGTCACCCAAGTCAGGGGAGTGGTAGAGCCAAACGCAAGGCTTAAATCCTTGGACTCCAAAGCCACGTGAGGAAGTGCAGACATAAACGGGTTAGAAGCATAAACAGGGTGGGAGGTTTATGGTGTGAGAGGTGTGGGCCATGGGGAGAGAACCAGCCAGACCACCAGGGATTAATAAGGCATCTGGAGCAAATCAATAATGACGTTGATAATGAGCTAGTAGAATAAGGAACTTTTTAATGCTTTGCTCACGAGTGTTTCAAGTGTAACACTCAGTAGAATTTCTCCCAAGCCTCAGAACACCCCCCAAGACATTAGTGGAGACTGGACCTATTGCCAGATGATTAGAGGGACCCCCAGAGGCCCAGAGTAGCTAAGTAATCTGTGAGGTGACACACAGCAAGCCATTGTCTGCACCAGGACAGGCTGTGAATTCTGACTCCCTTGCTGGTGCATGGCCACCCAGAGGGCTTCAACTTTGGCCCTCTGCTTGCTTCTTAGCTCTCCTTTTGTTTAGCTGCCTATTTCTGTTTCCCTCAACTTCAGTCCTTTGGAAAAGATGGAATGAGAGGGATGCTTTGAGATCCCCCAGGGAGGCTTCTGATTTGCACACCACCACCTGCTAACCATCAGCGTGATTATACCCCGCCTTCAAGCCCCTCTCCAACCTCCAGCAGCCATCTTCCCACATCTGACAGTTACACTGTGCTGCACGGCGCTCCCGGGGATGTGTGTGGATCTAAGAGCTGGCCTTTAGCCCTTCAGTGAAGACAGAGGGGACAGGGACTCATTTCCGTGACCTTGGTCAAGTTCTTAACCCCTCCAAGCCCCAGTTTACTGGTCTATAAAATAGAAATACAAATCAAAAAGGCATCAACTAAGGTAATTCCTTAAATGGGCTTAAATACAATCATGAATATAAGCAGGGGGAATGCAGGAGGTGCCCAGTCGGTGACATGGAAAGCAGGGACAGAGCTGGCGTGAGCCCAGGGCAGTAATTTCAGCCTCTCTGGCAGGAGTCAGGAAACTTTCAACTACTCCTTCCCACCTCATGAGGGTGAGGGGTTGGGTTTGGGATTGAGGCACAATAGGCAGAGGAGGAAAAAGCCATTGCAGGGGAAGGGCAGAAGCCTTCAGTCATATGAGATGAAGCAGAGGAATACATATTTGGCCCGAGACAAAAGCTCATTTACAAGAATTTTTAGAGAAGGCCGTGAATCACAAGATCCTGAAAATGCACAACTTCAAAGAGCTTCTCTTAGACAAGAATATCAACTGGCTGAGCTGTTTAGAAGAATCTTCTCATCTAAGCCATTGATGTATGGATAGAGTGAGAGAGAGAGACCAGGACGACAGACAGACACGGGCTGAGGTTACTTTCAGCCTCTAGCAGAGAACATCGAGGTTGTGCCAAGGGTCACCAGCCTTGACCTGGTGCCACCTATTCATGGCCTCCAGGACATTGTGTATGCGTGGTTTGTCCCTGATGCCCGCCTGTCTTCGGGGCTGGCACTGTGTTGGGCTGCTGAGGTCCCGGGTGGAGGGGCGGGGAGAGGGGGAGTTGATTTATCATGAAGAGGTGGGAGCCCCTCAGAAAACAGGTCTAAGGGACGAGATAGCCTTGAGCTGGTCCTGCCCTCACTCCCAGCCATACCACCCTCCAGAGAGGTTTCTGTCCCACACTCTGTTGGTATGGAGTCCACAGCCAGGCTTCCCTCTCAAGGCTGAGGAAAGGGGCGCTGATGCCCAGCAGTGAGTTCCATGATTTCCCACAGGGCCCAAGTAGTCAAAAGGCGCTGGTAAAACGGGCTAGCTCTTCAAAATCATGGCTTGTAGATTTCTGCATTTCTTTCCTCATCCAAGAGTTAGGCATTCTAGGTTTGTACTTGGGACAAGAAAGGAAGCCTCCAAGAGTGGTTCCCTCACCTGAGTTCTGTTCTCCTCTCCTTTCCCTTTTCTCTACCATGTTTCTTCCGCCTCTCCCTCTCAGCTGTTCTCTGCAGGTAGTTAGGATCAAGTCTCTCTCAACTTAAAAATCAGAGAAAACAATGCTTAAGGCTGTCTGACCCTGTGGTTTCTCTCCTCTCCCTCCCATTCTCCTTCCCTCTCTTCCTTCCACAAATTCTGAGGACCTGCTGCATGCCAGGCACCATTCTAGGCTCTAATGACAGAGCAGTGAACAAAAGAAACAAAAGACCTAGCCCTTGTGAAGTGACCTTCTCCTGGGGGAGACAGATAATAAGCAAGTAAATAAATAGGCGATGTCTTAAATGCTACAAAGGAAAATAGAAGCAAGATCAACAGATGGAACGTGACTGAGGTGGGCAGGAGTTGGTTTCTGTAGTGTGGTTAGGGAAGCAGGTGACCTTTGAAGGGACTGAATGAAGGGACAGAAAGAGCCAGAACCAGTAAGAGATACAGGTCTGAGAAGTGTACAAGCAGAAGGGGGACCTGGAGAGTGTGGAGCCCAAAGGCCCTGGGGCAAGAAAGGCTCAGGGGGGATGGGTAGGGAGAGAAGAACAGTGAGGAAGTGAGTGTGCCTGGAGGGGAATGTGTGAGGGAAGCCAAGGACCTGGATCCGGGAGGAAATGGGGCCTGAGTGTGCACGTGGAATTTCATTCTCTGTGTCGCAAGGAGTCACTGGATTTTGACCAGGGGTGAGCCATGGTCTGACTTTTGTTTCAAATGCTCATTCTGTCTTGTCATACAGCATGAATAATTATAGGTTGAAGGAAGAAATCCCATGCATATTTAATGAGCACTTACTATGTGCCAGGCTTTGTCCTCCTGGAATTCACCGTCCAGCCCTTCGACCAGCCGGAGGCCTGCTCTCACCTTTACCTCACTCGTCTCCCCAACCCCTTCCTGCCCCGCATGGCTCTGCATCAATCCAGCTTCCCTTTGGCTCACCCTAGGTGTTGGTAGTAGTTACCAGTGTGGGCTTGGAAGCCAGCTTGCCTCAGTTCAAAATCTGGCTCCACTGCTTACTAGCTGTGTGACCCTGGGGAAACTACTTGCTCTCTCTGAGCTTCAGTTCCCACATGCTAGAAATGAAGGTTGTGACAGAAGCTTCTTTTCAGGGTCTGAAAAGGATGAAATGAGTGTGCATAGAGGGTATGACAGTGTTTGGAACATCATAGGCCTCAATTACCTTGCATATTATTAGTAGTAAGCCTCGCTGTACCCTCTGGGGGATTCTGTTATCATCCCCATTTGCAGATGAGGCAGCCAAGGCCCAAATGGAAGCCAGAGGCCCATAGGGATTCCCCAAAGGTTCTTTTATCTGGACTATCCTATGTTCAACCCCCACCCCCGGCCTACCTCTTCCTTCCTGACCAACTCCTCATCTCAGCTTAAATGCCATCTTCTCAAAAACAATTTTTCTGACCAGCCCCTCAATTCTTCTTCCCTCCCCATTGGTCTCTCTCATTGCACTTAAAATATCTTGTGCTATAATTACAAGTGTGTTTACTAGTGTCTTCCACACTGAACTGTTGGCTCAGTGAGGGCAGGAACCATGTTGGGGCTGGTCACTGTGGCAGAGTTCCAGGCACGAAAGAGGCATTCTGTGGATGTTTGTGAATTAATGGAGGGATGGATGGGCAAATGAATTCTAGATCAAAGTTGGAATTCCAGGATACAGGCTGCCTTCTGAGAGTTGCATCTATGCAAGCTGCAAGTGTGAGGTCTTTCCCTGTGGGACACACAGGGCCTCCCTGGGTCCTGCCACCTGCTTCCCTCGCCTCCCTAAGGAAAATATTCCCATGCCACTCACAGCAGCACCTGGCTTCTGGTGATGCAAAAGTGACTGCCCTGCATGACTTCAAAACATGACTTAGAGCTCCTGAGGTCCTGGGGACCTTGTTGCCGTACAGCCATGGACCTGTCCATCTGCACCCTCCCAGGGACTCAGTAGAGTCAAGACCCCAGCCTGGAAAGGAGTGAGGTCTGGCTTTGAAGCCCCACAGCCTGAGTTTGGGCTTCGGCATTGCCTCTGGCCACCTGTGCCACCATGAGGAAGTCTTGTGTCTCTCTAAGTCTTGGCTTCCTCATCTGTGGGTGTGGAACAGCAGTCCCTGAAGCCAGTGTGACGCAGGCAGTGTAGTGGTGGAGAGGGTGTGCTCTGGAGTCAGACTCCCTGGGTTCTAATCCCAGCTCTGCTATCCAGAAGCTGTATGAATTTAGGGAAGCTATGTGACCTTTATAAGTCTCAATTATGTTTCTAGTAAAATAGGTATAATAGTATCTCCTTCCTAATAAGGCTGTTGGGACACTTAATTGGGTTAACGCCTGTGGGACACTTAGCATAGTACCCGGCACATAGTAAGTGCTCCTTTAAATTAGCTATCATGAGTATCAATACTGGGTAGGCCCAGATTGTCACATACTCACAGTCTGAAGTTGTGCTGCCCAATAGGGTAGCCACATACCACCTGTAGCTGTCGAGCACCTGAAGTGTGGCTGTGGTCTAAAGTGCTGTAATTGTAAAATACACATAGGATTTCAAAGACTTAATATGGAAACTCTCTCTTTAATGATTTTTTAATATTGATTACATGTTGGAACAAAAATATTTTGGATCTATTAGGTTAAATTAAATATGCTATTAAATTTAATTCCACATGTTTCTCTTAACATTTTAAAAACAATAGCTCCTAGAGTGCTGGTCTAGGAAGCAGTCACAGTGAGACGAGTCTCATGCCCCTAGCATGTGCATTTCCTTCCCAGGAAAGAAAGGCAGGCTGGTGGCAGGTCCCACTGGGGAAAACATTTTGTTCCCATGAGCTCATACAATAGGTACTGTGTGTTGCCAGGGAAGAGGCCGTGCACAGCTCTGTATGTGCTATTGTTATTATTATCACTACTTCGACATTCCCACAAGCACTGGAGGCTAAATAGTCAAATTAGATCAGGATCTGCCCACAGTTGCCAAACACAATTAGTGCAGAGGCTGAGATGGGTGAGCGATTTGAGCTTTCTCCTTTGCCTAAAATCTTAGAAATTCATGGATGCCCCCCTCAGGGGTTTATGAAGTGGGAGAGGTTCTGAAGAGGGTATCCAGTTCATTTATTCAACAGGTATTCATTGGCCGCCTGCTGTGTGAACGACATTGCCCTAGGTGCTAAGGAAATGGCAGGGAGCAAGACAAATAGAGATCCTTCTAGGAGCTTATCTTCTAGAAGGTGGTAGGTCAGTAAGCTCAGAAAGAGACAGTGCTGTGGAGAAAATAAAGCAGGGTGATGGTTCATGCTGTGGAATACTATGCAGCAATGAAAAAGAACTACAGCTACCTGCGCTAATCTGGAAAATCTCACGGATTTGGTATGGAATGAATAAAAGCCAGACACAAGAGAGACTATACTGTAAGGTTCCATTTATGTAAAGTTTCAGAACAGGCAAAACTAATCTACAGGAATAAAGGTCAAAGTAATGGTTACTTTGGGGGAGGAGGTTTGATGGGGAGGGGCCAAGGGAGCCTGTAGGTGATAGAGCCATTTGTATCTTGCTCTGGGCAGTGGTTACAAAGGTATATAGTTCGGAAAAATGCATTCAGCTACACTCAAGTGTGTGCATAGCTCAAGGCAAATATGTTCTAGTATTTATCTATAACAGTGTAACAGGTAACCACAAAATTTAGCAGCTTAAAACAATAATTGTTATTATCTCCCACAGTCCCTGCCGGTGAGGACCTGACTTTAGCTGGGTGGTTCTGCCTCAGCGTCCGTTGTAAGGTTTCAGTCAGTCCAGACACAGGCTTGAGGCTGCATTAGCTGAAGGCTTGACAGGGGTCGAGGGGCTGCTTCCAAGGTGGCCTATTACATGTGCCCGGGTAGTACTGGTTAATAATGAGAAGGCTCAGTTCCTTGCCATGTGGACCTCTCTGTGGGGTTGCTTAAGTGTCCTCATGACACGTCAACTGGCTTCCCCCAAAACTAGAGATTTAAGAGACCAAGCAAGGAAGAGACCATGATGCCTTTTATGACCTCATCTCCAAAGTTATGCCATCACTTCCACTGTATTCTTTCATTGGAATCAAATCACTGAGTCCAGGCCACATTCCAGGAGAGGAGAATGAAGCTTCACCTCCTTAAAGGACTAGTAGCAGCAAATTTGTGGGCATATTCTAAAACCACTACACATACTATACCTCAATCTTAAAACAATTTTATGTCCCATTTCTGCTCCAAAATAAAGTGATATGATAGGAAGTAATGAGTTCAGGAAAGTATGTTCACTATGCTTTCTGAAGAGGTGACCTTTGAGCTGAGCTCTTAGTAGGAAGAGTCAGCCACTTGAAAATCAAGGGGAAGGCATCAAAGGCAGAACAGCAAATGCTTTGAAGCAATAATGAGTTGTTGGAGATTCAGAAAGAAGACCAATATGACCCAAAGTTAATGAGCAAGGGGAAAGAAGGGACAGTGGTAAGGTAGTTGAGGCCTTGGAGGCCATAGGAAGAAGTCTGCATTTCATGGATCTAAAGATGACTAGAGGCCATTGGAGGAGTTTTAGCAGGGAAGGAGAGGTCTTTTCTGATGAATGTTTTGAACAGGGTGCTCTGGCTCCAAGAGCAAAAGTGGAAATAACAGAATGGTTAAGAGGCCCCCTCACTGGAAGAGAAGCAACGGTGGCTTGGACTAGGGTGGTCATATGGACAAGGAGAGAAGTGGACAAGTCCCTTGCTCTGCCTCTGGGATGTCAGGTGCTCAGATTCTCCCAGGGCTCACGCCTCAGGCAGTCTGCTCTCAGGAAGCACTCAGAAAGCAGTGGAAAGATATCTGTTGTCTTTGCTGAACGCAGGAAGAGAGGGCCCCTCTCACTCTGAGATGGACCAGCTTTGCCCATCAACAGAGCTCTGTGTCATCTGACAGACCCCTTCTTTGGTGAGTCAGCCTTGCTGGGCTATTTTTCACCCATCTCGTGGGACTTGCGTGTTCCTCCTTCCAGATGAAATACCCTCCTTTCAAACAAAGGGCGTTTTAATTCTGGAGAAGCACTTGGTGGTTGCCAATGACATTTGACTTTAGTGTGACAAAATGAAACTCCTTGGTTTTCTACACGGCAGGCCTGGCCAGAGCCGTGTGGGCAGGGTGGGGCGGAAGCTCCCTGATAAAAGAAGACATTGAGCATTCTTCCATCCCAGGCCATGTGCGTTGCTCTCAGGATGGCCCATTTACATTTGGTTTTGGTTTGGGACTTTCTAGAGAGAGAGAGGCAACAGTACGTAGTCTCAGTGCTTCATCAGAATCCAAATATTTTCCAGCATTTGAGGAAGAAAACCCTTCCAAAGGGAATAGTACGAAGGAGATGTTTGTGCCCTGTAGTTTGGACTTGGATCTCTAAGTGAGCCGTTGACAGCTTGCAACTGTCTTAAATCCTGGCCTAGTCCTTTCCAACGAATATCCGGTTTGTCTCATTCCTGCAGGGACAGAGCTCATGCATTTCCATTTTGGCAGTGCTCTAAAGCTGTAAAGACTTACTTAGTACCTATTTGATTCCAAACTGGATATGTGTCTGGAGATTTTGAGCCCATAAATACTGTGTACACTGACTTTGCCCATCACATGAGAGCTCCCTGCGTAGGCGGTGCTTCCTGTGTTTCTACAGGTGGTCGACAAAACACTGGGCTGGGCATTAAGAGTCCTGGTCTTGCTTTGGCACCATTCGCTGTGTGAACTTGAGCACTGCACTTCTTATTTCAGGCTTTCAGGAGGATGTAAAGCTTCTGCTTTTGCGGCTCTGATGTTGGGAATGACTTCCTACCCCAGCAGCTACTAAGATGAAGTAGAGCAGGTCGGCCAGTCAGGGATTCCGAGGAAATGGCTCAGCTGGCTCAGACAGGTCCCTGGGCAAATTTATCTGAGAGGTGAAAATGACCACTGGCCAATGAAGAGGAATCTTTATGATGTTTTGATAACCACTTGCATTCATGATGGGGTGCTTTCCTGTTCATTTTCCCACTTGATTAATCATACAATAGGAACATTTAAGGAGTTTGAGGACATGTCCTGATTTACACATGAAAAGTTTGGAGGATAGAGGCCACAGGCCATATGCACCTTTACACCAGGTAGGTCACGTGAACAGCTATGGAGGTTGCGTACTGCACAAAGGCACCTAGCCCAGAGAAATGAGGCTGATATCCAAATCAGTGCCAGGCCAGAGGTCATCTCTCCTTAGCGAGGCATCTGAGTTTGGGTGAAGTGAAATGAGATAGCTGTGGAGCAGAAGTTAAGAGCAGAGTCACTGGAGACAGAAAGAAAATCATGCCACCTAGTAGTTACGTGACCTAGAATAAGCTATTTGGGTTTGTTTTCCCATCTGTAAAGTGGGACCATAAGAATACCTAACTCATGGCTGATGAGAATTAAGTAATATATAAAAACATGTAGCATGGTAGCTGGCATGTAGTCATAAACAGTAACTATCCGTAAACATGAACTGTCACTCTGTGTTGGAGGTGAGGCGTGCTAATCATTCACCCTTCTCTCAGGAGGTGTCTGACTCCAATATCTTCTTGATGAGAAGAAGACATTTTTATCAACTGAGCATCTGGGAAAAATTCTGATCTCCCTTAAACTTACTGGTTTTTTTTTAACTCTTCTCTTGGTGAGATTAATTTCTCCGTGCTTCAAAGAGTTCTGAGCCTTTTGCAGAGGGAAAAGTCAAGTGTGGAAACCTGATTTGGCAGAGGGGCCCTCATGGTTGCTGATGCAAAAATGTGCTTCTGATTGGATAAGTGCTCTGGATGCATGGAGCTCCGTCCAGCAGTTAGGATTGAGAGGGCAGTGGGAACACAGGTGGGTTGCTTATACACAGAAAAAGGCCTTTTGGAGTTTACTATGCTCTGAGCAAGGCCCAGAGGCTCAAGCATTGAGCAGGTGACTGCATGATAGCAAGTGTCTTAGGGTAACTAGCAGAGCCATACATAGAGGGCATGTCAGGCGGGATTGGGAGACTGTAGCAATGTGACTCAGCTTTCTTGCCTATAGAAATTCCACCCATACATCTGGGCTTAATCAAACTGCTGCCTCTTCTCCATCAATCTGCTCTTGATTCCCCCTGACTAGATCTGAGCTTCCCTTCTTCTGAACTCCCTAGCTCCTTGCTGGTTCCACTCCTGCTCCTTGCATTATAGTTGTCTTGGAACTGTGTGATCAGAGACATCATGGAAGAGGAAGCCTAACTTGGGTTTGAATCAGATTAAGCCATATGTTAACTGTGTGACACTGGGTACATGCCCTAACCTTCCTAGCCTTCCGTCCCTAATCTATAAAATCACTTCACTGAGTCACTTGAAAGATTGAATATAGGGCATATGTAACACTTGATATACCCTAGGCATGTAATAAATGATAGATATTGTTCTTTTGGAAAGAGTAGGCTGTAAGCTCTTTAAAAAGAAAAGAATCTTATATTTTTTATCCCTAGCACCTGGCACAGTGCCTGGGACATAAGTAGGTACTCAGTAAACGTTTGACTCCAATATATTACTTTTAGCACAGAAATCTCAAAATTTATTGTGCTGTACTTATTATTCCCTAAAGTAGTTTTAACCCATTTTGACTTCTATACTCTGTTAATGAACGAGCTGGAGAAGACATTCAGCATCCGAGAGGGGTGTAGAATTCCTCGTGTGATGCAGGAGCTCCTTGGAAACCCTCATGTTATCGCCTGCCTAGATCTGATTTATGCTGTCAGGACAGGCCGGCTTTGATGATCCATCAAATATGCTTTTTTTGTTTTCCAGATCCTTAGAATTTGCACCAGATATACCCCAGAGCAAGACACCATGACTTTTTCAGATGGCCTTACCCTAAATCGAACTCAGATGCACAATGCTGGATTTGGTCCTCTGACTGACCTTGTGTTCACCTTTGCCAACCAGCTCCTGCCTTTGGAAATGGATGACACAGAAACAGGCCTTCTCAGTGCCATCTGCTTAATCTGTGGAGGTACCAACTATCTAGAAAACCCTCATGAGATTCCACGAAGAACAACTTACACTTGTAATTTATAGGAAATTCCTCATCTCCATTTTGGAGTTGTTTTGCTTGGAAAAAGACATGGGAATAAAGCCAGGCATGCATGGTTGGGGTTTGTTGCATTTTTACACACTGTTATAAATTATAATGTATTTGGGATTTTTCTGCTCTGAAATACCAAATACTATTTCTCCCAATTGCCACGGGTATTTTCTAAAAGGTGAAATCAGACTATTGTAAAATAAAATGCCTACGGACATTTTAATGATGACTTGCATGTGCTGTTTGCTAATTTAGTCACTGGGAATACAAGTGTTTAGGTTGGTCCCCTACCAACCCTTGAAGAACTTGGATAAAACACAGCTTTCTTTATAGTGACCCCTACTGGCTTGCAGGAGGCTGAATCATAAGTGATTAGAAAGTAATAGCTTTAATTAGGGGACCAAATTACCTTGTTTTTTATAACCATCCTGCTCAAGGTTTGTTTTAATTCAGTTCAGTAGTGACATCTTCTGGTCATGAGAAGTAATTTTATCCCTGGGATAAAAGCAGCCAGCCATCAAAATGCACTCACTACCAACAGGGGGACAAACATTTTCAAGTATCACAGAATAAAGCAGTTGCATATAAATTGAAATTTGTCTATGTGATTGGATCATCAAATCAATAAAGTCATAGTATAGTAGGAACAAAGAAGAATGGAAATGGAAAGAAACCATCTAGCCTTGAAAGTGCATAACTCTTTCTGTCCAATACTAATTGTTTCCTATTTTATTTCTGGTATCTAGACCGCCAGGACCTTGAGGAACCAACAAAAGTAGACAAGCTACAAGAACCATTGCTGGAAGCACTAAAAATTTATATCAGAAAGAGACGACCCAGCAAGCCGCACATGTTCCCAAAGATCTTAATGAAAATCACAGATCTCCGCAGCATCAGCGCTAAAGGTGTGTCTTTAGGGTCTGCACTGTATTCCCGAAGTGTTGCTGCATCCTGACCGAGTTTCAGTGTTTAAACCCCATGTTTTAACTTAGGACATCTTGATACCTTTTTGTTGTTTTTGTTTTAGAATTCATTTCTCATTGAAATCAAAAGGAATAGTATTCACCTTAAAAAAAAAATACCTCAAATTTTACCCTATTCAATGATCTTAGATTATGAGAGCTTTAAAATTCCGATGATTAAGGATCAGAAAAACTTTTCAAGAGAATGTACTATTTTCTACTTGTATACATTTTATTCCACCTTTCCACACATGCTCTGGTTTATGTAAACTTGACTTAAGTTTTTTCCTGAACATCCAAACCTCGAGAAAAATGCATACAATACTTACTTAGGGTAATTGCTACTGGTTAAGTTTCTCTCTCACTCAATGTATCCATTGCTCTCTTATATAGGCAGATTAACTTCCCCACACTTCTAAGCAAAAGGATTCCTGCCTTCCTGATAAGTATATTGTTTGCCTAGTGATTTTCAGTTTATATGGCAATTCAACAATTATAGGAGGGCCTAGAAACGTGTCACAGTTGAGTGTCAGAGAAAGGTTTTCCCATCTAGAGAGAAAACTCAGCAGCCATCCCTTGTACCAGATGTTATTTGTTGTTTTCCACATTCGCCTACTCTGTCCATCCCTTAAGACCTCAGTGAGCCAAGGAACAAACTCCACATTTCAAAAAGTGCTTAAAAGCAGTGAACTTGTTTGACAAAGAGTCTCAATCCTTGATTTCTTTCTAAGAGCTTTCTCCGATGAGACAAATTCAACCAGAGCATGGGATTAAGAGTAGAGGCAAACAGTAGATACTAGTGCTTGACCATTATAATTACGTCTTTTGATTTCAAAACAACGAAGCTGTTTAACTTACTACTGTCATTCCCTATCTCTAGCTAGACCAATACTAATATTTACTGTGATTAGAGAAATATTCCATTATCTGTATTGTCCAATATAGTAGCCACTAGCCATATGCGGCTCTGGAGTGCTTGAAGCATGGCTAATGCAATTGAGGCACTGTTCTTTTAATTGTATTTAAAAAAATTTAAACAGCCACATGTGGCTAGTGGCTACTGTATTGGACAGTGCAGTTGATAATCACCCCAATTTATTGCTCAAATCACTTCCTCCGTTTATTGGTTACTGGTTTCCTTTCAACTGTCTCATTTTCAAGATACACTCTTTCTGGTCTTTTATCAGGAACTTCTGTTTGTAAATTATGTTAAGTAAATATAGACTGATATTGTTTCCTGAAACTGACTGAGGCATGGAAATATCAAATTAAAACATGTCACCACATGGCGCTGCTTTTCTATAAAGTAAAATATTTTAATGCTGTAAAATCATGATAGGCTCCGGGAGGCCTTGGTAGCAGTTTTCACCTTTGTTAAAGTAGATGAAAGTGGACTCTCATTCACTTACCCTCGTATCTCTAACAGATCTTTATGCTCTTTTTTAAAGGTGCAGAACGTGTAATTACCTTGAAAATGGAAATTCCTGGATCGATGCCACCTCTCATTCAGGAAATGCTGGAGAATTCTGAAGGACATGAACCCTTAACCCCAAGTTCAAGTGGGAATACAGCAGAGCACAGTCCCAGCATCTCACCCAGCTCAGTGGAAAACAGCGGTGTCAGTCAGTCACCACTGGTGCAATAAGACACTTTTCAGCTACTTCAAACATTCCCCAGTACCTTCAGTTCCGGGATTTAAAATGCAAGGAAAAGAAAAAGAAAAAAAAAATTTTTACTGCTGCTTAGTTTTGGACTGAAAATATATTAAAACTCAAGAAGGACCAAGAAGTTTTCGTATGTATCAATATATACTATACTCCCCATTGTCTAACTTACCTAGAAATACAAACTTTTTAAATTCTAAAAATCAGCCATTTCATGCAACCAGAAACTAGTTAAAAGCTTCTATTTTCCTCTTTGAACACTCAAGATTGCATGGCAAAGACCCAGTCAAAATGATTTACTCCTGGTTAAGTTTCTAAAGACTTTGTACATACAGAAATATGGCTCTGTTCTTTCTATACTGTATGTTTGGTGCTTTCCTTTTGTCTTGCATTCTCAAAATAGCCAAGACACCAAGGTTATGAAACAGACTACTGTACGTGTCCAGCTAAGAAAGATTCAAAAAGATAATTGTCTTGCTTTCACAGAATAAGCAAGACATCAAGGTAAGGAAATAGGACTACTGTACAGTATGACAAGATAAGGCTAAAGATATTCTAATTTAGTTAGTATGGAAGCTTGTCCTTGCTCTTTTGATGCTTTCAAACTGCATCTTTTATTTCATGTTGCCCAGTAAAAGTATACAAATTCACTGTACTAGCAGAAGAGAATTCTGTATCAGTGTAACTGCCAGTTCAGTTAATCAAATGTCATTGTTCAATTGTTAATGTCACTTTAAATTAAAAGTGGTTTATTACTTGTTTAATGACATACTACATAATTTTTTTAAAGATACATTTTTACAGTAACGATAGCCTCCAAGGCAAAAACACTTTTCAGTGTTAGTAAGTTTTTGTTTACCTATTCACAGGCCATTAGAGAAATTTCTTGGGATAATTAGCAGGCTGGTCTACCACCTGTACCATGTAACTCTCGTGTCCTTCCTGACTCATGCTTGATACTGGGTTTTTCCCCCCAGCCTTCTTGATGCCCAGGAGATAACATTAACTCCCAAAGGCATGGGCAGAGAATCTGCATCCTTTGACCTTGTTCAATCACTATGAAGCAGAGTGAAAGCTGTGGTAGAGTGATTAACAGATACAAGTGTCAGTTTCTTAGTTCTCATTTAAGCACTAGTGGATTTTTTTTTTTGATATATTAGCAAGTCTGTGATGTACTTTCACTGGCTCTCTTTGTACATTGAGATTGTTTAACAATGCTTTCTATGTTCATATACTGTTTACCTTTTTCCATGGAGTCTCCTGGCAAAGAATAAAATATATTTATTTTAAAGGTGTGTGGAAGCTTTCACTACACTTTCATTTTCAGTAAAGAGACAGAGAAAACAGTTCCATTTTTAATGTTTAAATTTCATTTCAAAAAGCAGGTCTGTAGTCTGCAATCATGACAATTAAAATCTGTGCTAATGCACGGCAGTCTATAGCAATGCTACAAGCCAATCAGACAATACATGACATTTCAATGAGTAAAAAAGACCATAAAACTGTTATGTGTAAGAACAAAATGTTAAAAGGCCTACCACAATAATAAAAAACCATCAATTACATCATCACATTAAAATAAGCCAGATGTACAAAAGTCTGAGACAGAAAAGACAAAAGGACAACACAAGTTATCTGTTGAAAAATGTTTCTGTGCTCTTTGGGCACTTAATTAAACATTGCAAAATCAACATCTTCTTCTTCATCAGACTCTGCAAAATATTTTACTTCTTTCCTAGCCCGACCTGTCCGTGGCAGAGAAGGTGGTTCAGAAGTGAAGTCTGATGGGAAGATGTCCACATCCGAATCCTGATCAAAAGATGTTTTCTTCGGTTTCTAGACATTTAAAAACAAAACAACAAAAAATAGATTTAAAAATCTCAAAGTTAAGGGGGAAAAAGGACTCATGTTAAAAAGAATTCTCATTCCTTTCATTTCACTTGCATTGGAAATTATAATTAATGGTGCTTTTAAAATCATAATTGTAATGCTAACAAGTGTAAAGCCAGTTACCTAATAATTTTTATGAAGGAAAAAAGAATTAAGTATAATAATTAGCCACCTAAGTGATCTTATATTACTTATCACCATTACTTATTTCTTTTAGAATTTATATATTACCCAGCAAATATGTACAATGCCCAGATTAGTAAAAATTCAATTGTCTAAATTGTAACTACCTATCAATTCATGAGAGGAAAACAAGACTTGTGCACAGTATGTAGTATACACTGTGTTTATAAAAATTCAGAGAAAAATCACCAAAACGGACCAGAGGTATATAAGACTGGATGGTGAGTGTGAAAAGCAGCATAAAACTAAAATCATCTACATTCATATTTTTAATTTTAATGGAAGAGAGAGAAAGAAAGGGAGAGATATCTGATGTTATCCGTGTACCTAAAAGAGAGTATACTTCTAGAGAAGGGCCAGGCTAATTGGGAAAATTAGCTGCAGCCAAATGAATTCAAGTTTAAAAAATAAAATTAGCCCTGGTCAAATAAAGGAATATCCTTTATTTGGTCTGACAAAAATATTCAGACAGGTAGCATGTAATTTCTACTGCTCACTGGATAAAACAGTCTAAAGTAGGCTCATTTATACCACACTTTTATCCAAGAAAGAGTCTTGATTATATAGATTTAGACTTGAATAATTTTTCAACTATATACAACCCCCTAAAGCTAAAAGATGCTAGGTTTAATGCTGTTACATTTTATATAGTAAGTGAACTAAGCCATTTATAAACCATCTTACACAAAACTGTACATTAAAAAAATACTCCTGATTACCTTGCTTGGTGTTTTGGATGTTTTCCTGCCAGGGTTATAATCACCTTCATTTTCAGAGCCAGATGCTTTTCTTTTCTTTGCCCCTCGGCCTTTACCTTAAAATGATACAAATGATATTTTTTTCTCTCAAGGTTAAGTGCAAGGTTAAGGTAAAAATATGGTATTTTACTTCTTTGGAATCCCCAATCATTTACTGCAATCCTGATCTCTTAATATAAATGATGCAGAAGCAATTTGCAGCATCATTTCAGTTCTGGAGTTGGCATGACTAAAGAGTATTTCACAAATACATTTAAACTAGTTGGAAGGCCCTCATGACAAATTTTAATTACCAAGCCCCTGATACATAATAGAAAACATTTACATTGTACACATGTTGTCCTTGGGCCTGAAAGGAAAAATCTCTTGGAAGAGTGCTCTTTACATTGTATGTGATTTTAAAAATTTAGTTTCTAATTATTTCATGGATCATTTCTTTTAAAAATATATTCAAATATGAATTACTAGAAAATATACTTTCTTATTAACACAAATTAGAAAGGTCTAAATCCTTACTGTAAATTTTACTTATCACACACTAGTAACAAACTAATTGCAGATCCCATTTTAAGTAGCACAATCTTAGAATAAACCCCCAATATTAATATCAGGAAATATCTGTCAAATCCATATTCCTTCTCAGACCTAGAATGAGCACATGCAGCCTAATTTTTTTTTCATCTACCTAACTTCTTATTCTTAGCATTGGAGGAGGAAGAGAAAAAGGTAATATTTAAAAGTTCTCCATCCTACAGTGATGGCAGTGAGTGAAAGAAAAAAAAAAGGAACTCAATTGCAATTCTAAATTTTTTTAAATTCCTTAAAAGCTATGACCAACCAGACTGTACTAGTAAGAGATAGCCTAAATGATCTTGGGCTGTCATATTTGAGCAAATGAAGCAACAAAATGGCACTTTTATATTTATAAAGGTTTCAAACTGCGTGTACCATAAGTACTGATGTCCTCAATCATGTTTCTTTTCCACCCTCCCACCCCATTCTCCCTTGTTTCCCTGTTAGGTCTGTATCTCCTTATCTTAACCACGACTTTAAAAAATAAAATAAACATGTTGATAATATCTGTCAGTTGGATCAAAGGCTGAACAGCTTCCCTTAGAGAAAATCATGTCTTACTTTTTTTTTTTTAAATGTATCTGTCAGGACTTTCTAGATCCTGAAGACAAAGAGGATACCAGGGAGAATTGGGTACTGGTGCCTTGTGGGACCCTGAGCATAGATCATTACCTAGAAAAACAAAAAGTTCTAAGAGTCCTAGCGCCAGCCTACTCCAAAGATTCTCACGTTAGCTAGTGAAGAGCCTTCATCCACCTTTTTAATAACTCCTTCTAGTGAGCCACCTGCATGAGGGTCTTTGAACCATTCCTAGGTATGCAGATTGCTTACTTAACCTCTTCTGAATCTCAATTTCTTAATTTGTAAAACAAAGTGACTAGACTCAATTGCTTCCTTTGGACTCTAGCACTGATTCTTAGAAACACTGCTTATTGAGTAAAGCTATTTAAAATGTGTACTCAGTCTCTCTAAATTCAGTTGAGTTAAAAGAGACTAAATATTTTCCACAGGGCATATGTTAGAGGGTTATAAAAAGATATCCTCACCTTTTGGTGTTGTAGTCTTCTTTGGAATGCCAAATTCTGAATCTGAGTCAGAGTTTATAGTCTCTACTTTCTTCTGTTTGGGAGTTCTCTTGGGCTTAGGGGTTGTATCTGAAGATGGTTTTCCTATTAAGCAAATTTCCATTTCTTAAATCAGAGTAATATACTTACCAACAAACCAAGCTGAAGTGAATCCTATAACAATAGTATTTCTTACAGCTGCTATGAAATTGAATATCCTTAAATAATAGTTTCTCTCCACTTGGCACCAATGTAAAAACAAATGATGTCTCACAGATGATAAAATGTTTTTTATTTAATTATGCATAATTTGCCTTTTGATAATTCAAGTGAGATATTTTAAATGAGGGTCTTTAAAATGAATTAGGCAGTGACTTAAAAAGCAGTACTAAAAATATAGTCAAGACAAAAAAAAAATGACAGTAATTATAACCCAAGTACAACCACATATTAGGTTCTAACTTTTAAAATATTTTAGAGGGGGAAAAAAAAAATTTTATGAGACCTTCAAATACCATGAATGGAAACCGATTTGCTCCACTCAAAAGTGGAAATTCAGACTTGGCACTTTATGTGGAAAGAAATATGAAAATTCCAGAAATGTAGGAAATAGACCCAAAGGCCTTCGTTTTAATGAATTTTGTTTTAATGGAACTGACATAGCAGAGTCCAGGGACCACCTTTTTTCTTCGGAAGAATTTCCAGGCTTAGGGGGCACTTTCAACTCTACAGAGTAAATGTAGGTCAAATATCTGAGTATTCTGAGTGGCCTTTTTGCTATAAACTGACTAGAGCTACAGAATTTAGCTTGTATAATATTTATGTAATTTGGAGTTAACATATATGATTCCTCAGAGGGACATGATGCATCCTCTCCTTGAAACGATACTTTGTGGGAATTGTGTTTTTGGAAAAAGGCTGAGGGCTTGCTGGGGTCCCTGAAATCATTCCACACAGATGTCACCCAGTCAACTGACACAAGGCTAGTTTAGCTACTGTGAAACAACCAAACAGAACAGGTGTTATGACATGCTATCCTTTTAGTTAATACTAAACTCTAACTCTTAGGTTGAACAGGAGTGAACAACCTGATGAAACAAACAGGTTGATACATTGAAAGAACTGATATAAAGGTCATAAAAGATGCTTTAAGGGAATTTATACAGCCTGCCTTGGTTTGAGTTCCCCAGAAGCAGACCCTACCTGATCATAAGACAAAGACTCAAATACAAGTATTTATTTGAGAGATAAAGGAAAGGTAATATAAAAATGAGACAATCAAGAGAAGGCAGTCAGTAAAGGGTAAGTTATATCAAGCCTGTCATCACTGTGGGAGTCAATCCCATGAGGAATCCCGTGAGCCAGTGTAAAACACATCCCAGAGAAACAAGAGCACTAGGATATTTGCAGAGCAGCTATCCTCTGTCACTGGCAGAAAGTGGCTGGGTTGGGGAAATGTTAATATTCCAGCACAGCAACAAAGAGAAAGTCCTGAAGCAAAGAAATACAGACATTAGTCCATGTGCACTGAAGAGGTAAGGGTGAAGAGATACAGTAGTGGAGGCACCCAAGGTGTTAACTAGAGAGGTTCCTGCAGCCAACCAATTTCTCATCATGGTCCTGGTACATTCAAAATAAGTGGGGCCTTTTATTGTTGTTCTGCTACGTCTAACACATGTGTCTACAATGGTACTGTCTGTTGCGCATTTTTGAGATCCTGAAGGGACAGCTCATATTCTTTTTGTTCACTTGCTGTGGAAGTAGCAATTACCTTTTAAACTGATACTGACACCTCCTTCAAAAACACCAAAGTGTGTACCTTGGTACTAGAAACAGATTCATGAATTCATGTTTGATTTACAGTCTAAGGATATGGAAAAGAAAGAAGCTACATGACTCACAAAGAAAAAGAGGACCCCAACTGAACTGACCAATCATTCCACATGAGGAGTTAAGGCATGACCTACAGATAACACAATGAGGCTACTAGTAAGACAAAATTTAAATCTATTTTACAACCAATGACAGGAGAGCTTTACTAGAAAGCTATCTTTAGTATCAACACATGGTATTATTTTTTAATTACAACAGCTTTAAAACGAGGTCTTAAAATAATTTTTTAAATTACATGGTTAGAAAACAAGAGGGATTCTCCTTATACACATTTATAACTATTTTCTGGCGAAGTCCCAGTGCCAATAGTGTCAAATTATATTAGATTTCTTTTAACATCAACCATCTCTACATGGTTTATGCAATGCTTAACAAAATTAAATATAAGTACATACCTTTTTTAGCAGCTACTGTTTTACTTGGTACTTTATCTGTTTGTTTCAGACCAAATGACGGTGAAAAAACAGAAGCAGAATCTTCTTCATTACTGTCAAATTTAGCTGAATCTAAAATTACAAAGCTTTTTTTCAGTAAAGAGATTCGGTAAGGACCATTCAATAGTTAAACTTTGATTCTTTTTACTGATGACTTCTCTTTAGCTAGATAATTGATCTTATAAGTTTCTATTTTGTGATCATATAATCCACAATATACAAATGGCTGAAAATAAAAAATATAAATATGATGTTATATTTCAAAATGTTAACTCTGTTGTAAAACAATAAAGAAATGCATAAAGCAATGAAATTTCTTAATAGTTCCAAATGCTAATCATTTAAAATTTAACTGACAAATTCGAAAACCAATACTAATGATTTACTTTCAAATGAGTTACGAAAAAGCTCTCACAGTGATTATTTTAGTATCTATACATGTAGTGCTATTAACCATTATATGAATATAACAAATAATGGTCAAATCTAAAAAAGTAGTAACTATTCATCCTTTTAAACCAATTTTAAATCATTGAAGATTAGTTTTAAAAGTATGTAGGCTTATCTAGTTTACTTTCACACTCTAATTTAATTAATCAAGTCCCTCCCTCCCTGAAACCAAAACAAAACTTTAAATGGCTACTTGGATGTAAGCAATAGTTTTATATAACTGTTTTGACATGCTGTCAAAATGCATATCTGTCTATACATAAAAAATATATACCAGAGCTATGTATGTCTGTCTATATGTATGTGTATTAAAAAATACAAGACAGTAAATAAATTCAGTTTAGATTGTTTTGACTTTAAAAATTCCACACGCAAAAACATAGAAGATAAAAAATATACACCCTGATTAAATTTTCTCCTATGAAAGTTTTAGTTTTACAGCTACCAGGGTTTAGTAAAACAAATTTGTGTATTGCTAAAACTATAGCTTAAAAAAATATATCATATATACATTCACATTGCCATGAAACTCAAACTTCAATCTTCTAAAATTTCTTTCTGTATTTTTCTCTCATTAAACACTACATTCACACAACACTCCCTAAACACATACAAGTTTGCATCTGCCTAGCCACCTAAGTGCTTCCATAATGTCTATTTTGACAAAGCAGTTGGGAATCACTTCTGGAAAAGTAAACAAATCTTGTTACACTGAGGAAAATATAAAAACAAGGTAAATTATCTACTCATAAAAAATCCAGAAAGTAAATCATTACCTAATGATTTGTTTACAGTTTTTTCTTCTTCACTAAAATATAGAATAATACAATAAGTAATCAATGAAAAGATTAAATGAGCATACCATCTTCTGACTTCTGAGAGTATGAAGGAAATGAGAAGAGATTCCCAAAATCCTGACTTTTTTTATCATGCGAAGATTTTCTATTAGAAAGAAAAATTAAACACAATATAATTTAAATATCTGATTTCAACCTTGATAAATTATATGTAATATGTACTGCAAAATAATAATCACAGAACAAAATTTTGTTCTCTGATTTGTTTCTCTCTGTTGAAGACTGGGAAATCAAACTCTTTTTTTTCTCTCTCATATGCACAAGTGTGCATACACACACACAGATACCAGACAAACCAATGACTTACCATAAGAGAAAGAAAACTGAGTGAAAATTTAGTTATTCAAAATATCACTAAATTTTATGGTAGATAAAACCATTCCAGAATTTAATATCACTAAATTATTGTCAGAAATCCAAGGAGAAAGAATCTCCATCAGAATAGGCATTAATCCTATTTCTGATCCTAGACTTCATGTGCTAAAATAAAATACTTCTTTATAATAGGTGGCAAAATACTTCCTTAAAAAATCTGAAATAGTTCACATACTTCACATCCTACATGTAAGTGTTCACATTCATCAGAGGCAAGAAAAATCGAGCAAAGCCAAAGCTAGAAGAAAAATTAAACTTCCCAGTTCTAAAGATTTAGTTAGTAACTTTTCTTTGAAGAAGGGGGTTGTCAAACTACGTCTCCCTAGCCTATTTTTGTAAATGAAGTTTTAATGAAACACGGCTATCAGTTCTTTTACATCTAGTTTATGGCTGTTTTATTCTGCAATGGCAGCACTGAGTAGTTGTGGCAGGGATCATATGGCCTGCAAAGCTTAAAATATTTATTATTGAGCTCTTTATGAAAAAAACTTTGCTCTAAACTATAGCAATAGTTATGTAAACAGATGCAATATTAACCAAATTTACTAATTCGAGAGTAGGACCTTACCTAAAATAACAATTTCTTAGAGCTTACTATAAGATCTTTAACAGATGCCTAATAAGGTAACTGTACCATATAGATGAATAACAGTAGTTTCCATTACTTACTCTGGAGTAGTTTTTGATTTGCCTGGTGAAAATGTGTATTCATCTTTATCTAGGCCATCTGAAGGAACAAACTCATCTTCCCCATCATTTGTTATGGGAGATGCTTTAACTTTTAATTCCTCTAAATCATTATTGTCATCATCATCATCAGCATCATCATCCTCTTCTTCTGAGAAATCAAATGTGTACTTAGGCCTTTCAGCTAGGAGAAAAATGAAAGTTAATGTTAAAATCAAATCCACATTTATCCACATGAAATATGATAATGAATAATGTATTTGAAAAATATTTCAGCTATCACTAAAAATACACATGGGGGAAAAAAAGACAAGCATTTAGACAATAAAAGCCAACAACTCTGGCCTCAGTTATTTGGATAGTATTAACATCCATCCACCTGTACTTCCCAGGAAGCTATGGAGTAATAATGCTGCATGTTAAGTGAGCATATACTGATGGGATTAATTACTAGGATATTGCCTGTCATACTTAAATATTACTCAAAACAGTAGTAGTCATTATGGCCACTATAAAAGTAACTACTAATATAATTTCTGCAACTACAAAAGACAAATTTTATAGGCCTTTAGAAAGTGCTAATCTTTCTCTTAACCTTTTGCATAAAAACTTCTAACTTCTATTTATGGTAGTTTTACTATAAAATAACAGGTACTAACTTTTTAGATGAATGAAAAAAAATAAAGATAAGACCTCAGTATATTAGCAAACAATAATTTAATATAATGTATAAAAAGGTATCAACTGGGAAAAGACAGTTTAGTATAATAAAATACTTTTTAGCATATGTTATGAAATAAAATTTTAAAATCATTTTGATGCTATGTAAGTTTTTACTTCATTTTAGATGTATGAATAAATTTTAGTATTAAATACATTTTTGAAGCATTTCGTTTAATTTTCATGTGTTACACATGTTAAAAATTCACATATATTATACTACCTATGGCATTAAAAAAAGAAATTTAATCATATTTGTGATTAGAGAATCAAAGAATTTAAAAAGTATCTTCCAGAGACAAAACAACCATAATTCTGTACCATTCATTTTAAGTAAATTAGGACTTAAAATTGAGAAGAATCTATAAAATAGGACACTCAGTTTTTAATTATTTGAAGACTTCAAATTAATGAATATTCAAAAAGGATCAAATCATATGCTTAACAACAATATATATAATAGTAAAATGGGATTCAGCAACCTAATTCTATCACTGCAAGTAACTAAATTATGCTATGGGCATGGAATCAGACTCCTAAAGTAGAGGCAACTTTTACATGATACAAGAGGTAGAAAATAAACAAAACAAAGCTATGAAGTACGTCAATTGATCCATCACTCTCGGTATACTACCCATGTACATTTTTTACCAAAAATCTTTAAACTGTGCAGGTAATATAACCCAAGCTTTATAATAAACATCAATAAGAAAATATGATTCACTTTAGAAAAATTTATGTCCAACTTTGCTAGAAAAGATCATTCTGTAACGCAATTTTTTTGTGTTCATGAACTATAACTTCTGAGATACTAATGGTTTAGTTAACATTGGTAATACTAATAATACCAATGTACATGAGTAGTACTAACTTGGTCAAATTATAATATACAAGAAACTAAATATAAAATGTATCACAATACCAGCCGCTCTTCTAAGCAATGAATCTCTTGGAATAACCACAGGTTCTGTTTCTTCCAAGTCACTTTCTGACTTGGATTCATCATCTGACCAAGGATTCCGTTTCTTCACTTTCTTTGCACTAGATTTACCAGATGATGTAGGTGTTTTTCTCACCCTGGTACCTAAACAAAAAAATAATATATATTAATACTTATACAAATGTCATTAGCAAAAATAAAACTGTTATAATGAAAAGTTCATTATAAAATAAGAAATGTTCATAAACACCAGAGACATTGCTTAAACTATTAGGAAAATAGCACAATCAAAAGCAGCTAGTAATACCATATATATATATATATATATTTTTTTTTTTTTCTTTTTTTTTTTTTTTCACACACACTCAAACTTTGTAACAAATCCTCACCAGGCTCCTTTTTCTCCCTTTTGGGTTTGGGACCTTTATTTACAGGTACTGATTGCATCAATGCCTCTTCACCTGTAGCTTCTACTGGTGTTCCACTGAATTCTTCATCAAATTCCACTTTTACTGTTGTGGTATCAAGATCACCCTACAAATTAAAAAGAAAACCAAACCATGAGTAAAAATAAAGTTAATTTAACACCACATATTTTAGAGACACATTTCCAACCAATAGATTGCTTCTTCATATCAGATGAGTAAAAAATTACAAATGTAATTCTATGAGGTCTTAATAGATGACTTTGATCAGACCATGTTTTATTTTATTTAGCTGTAGCAACTGATATTGCTTACCACTCTAATCTTGTGGTACACAACATGAGATGATAGCTACTTAAAAGCAACCAAAAAAAATAAGAAGGCAGCTTTTGATTATCAAAGGGACTTTCAGACCAATAACTGTGCACACCAAAAGGTACCTGCAAATAAGTTACTACAACTGAGGTCTATATACTAGAAAAAAATCTGCAGATTATTGAAGAAAAATAAGCAATGCGTGTCATGCACTGTTAGGCATTATAAGACAAAGCCCTGCGACTCTAAGATTGTTGTGGGATGAGGGGAGAGAGGAGGACAAGTCATGACAATACAAGTAATAAATATAGAGGGAAGTATAACAGTTACCCAAGGGGAGAAGTGAGCAACTCTGCTTAGAGCAGAGTCAGGGAAGACTCTAGAAAGGAGCCTTTCCAATTGGATTTTGAAGTAATGGTGTACATTTGCCAGGTCAGGAGAAGGAAGGAGGAAAGAACATCCCAGGCAAAAGATACAGAGGCATGAATCACTGTACTGTGTTTAGAGAACTGTAAATAGTCTGCTAGGATTCAAGGCAAGGTGAGAGGAAAGAGCAGTTAAATAGACACACTGAGAGACATGTAGATGCTTAACTATAGTGTATAAGAGTCTGTGTAGTCTGTGGGGAGTCACTGAAAGCTTTTAAGTGTTTGTATAATAACTGGACTTAACTTTTTGGAAATATCACTTTGGTAGTAAGAGGCAAGACTGAGGAATAAAGTAGAGAAAGGTAGAAGTCATGATTAGATGACTAAATTATCTCAAAGAAAACATAGAATTCTAAGATAGTGTTAATAGGAACCAAGATAAAGATGTGGTTTTTGAAATTGCTTCATAGGCAGCCAATAAAGATTTAGTTATGATTAAGTGGGAAAATGCCCAAGTTTTTGGCTTATGTTAGTGATGAATGATAATGCCAGTTAACAGATAAGGTGTAGAGGTAGAAAAAGAAGTTTTCAAATTAGGATAATAGGTCCAGTTTCATAAATGTTGAGTTCACGAGCTTTGGGCATTCATATGGTTATATTAGCCTGTCACTCCTGAAAAGCTTATGACCATAAATTTGAGAGTCATTGTATGAGTGAAAAAAGCTCTGAGCATAGATGATATTACCCAAGGGGACAATGAAAGGTTAAGAGTGAAGAACACTAAATCTGACAAACACCAACTGAAAAGGAAGGTGGCCATTTTCCTAAGGAGAAAGCAAGTGCATATGTGCAAATGAAGCGGTGTGGTGGGGAGCCAGGAAAGAGGGAAGTAGTATAGGCCTCAATTCATTAGAACATTTGAAGAGACTGATCTCTCTGATATCACAATGCTTCCATGCTTCAGATATTAATTAGCTCTGTACAGAGAATTCTCCAATCTCATATCCCACCACTTAGGCTTATTTCCCAATTTCTGCTGGACACATTCATCTATATAACTCCTGGGTTCTAAAATCAACCTGCCCAGAAAAACCAGCCTCTTGCTTTCAGAACATCATGTCTCCTATTTCCTCAGAAATCTTTTCCTCTGAAAAGTCTTCTCAGTGCTTCCCTCTTCTGGCTAACTCTTGCCCATCTGCTGAAGGGTAAGTGAGTCTCATATTTTTAAATCCTCAATAGCACCGATCAATGCCAATGACATAAGGTGTGAGTGATGATTTTTAACAAGTGGTAAAAACAAATAAATAGTAAAAGATGATAGCTTACTTTGAAAGCCAAATAGACCTTTTTCTTTTTAAGACTTCCTTAATTGGTCAAGATAGAGTACTAAAATTTACATTTTAAAGTTAATATACATTTATGTTGTTCTATAATTTTAATTTAGAATGCTGCCAAGAAGAGTATTTTTATCTCTTGTTTTAAAAATGGAATCAACGTAATTGGGTTTATTTATTTTTTTGAGTCAAAGGGAAAGTTTATTAGTGAAGGGGTGACACTCATAGACAGAGTGGGGAGGGTCTCTCAGAAACAGAGAGAGCACCTAGGAGAGACTCCGAGGGACAGACAGACAACAGTGACAGTGAGAGAGACAGAGTAAAGACACTGAGAGGGACTGAGAAAGACGGTGAGAAGGACTTAACTAGCTCTTTACAACGTAGGTCCTTGAATAATGTTTTCCTTCTATGGATCAAATGATCTCATAGAACAAATGACTTCCTATCAAATGTGAACATATTAGAAACAAAATAAAGCATTATTTAAACACAAAGTAAAATTAAAATACACATATACATCATTATGGAGGTAGAATAACCAATGACCTATAACAAGAGCTATGTCATACCTTTTTCTTCTTCAACAACTTTTTGCTGGCATCTGCCTTCATAGCAGTGATTTCGGGAACAATTCTCCTCCCATAAGGTGAGGGCATAGTCTCATCCAACTGAAGTTTCTTCACCTTAGGTTTGCCAACTTTACCTTTTATTGTTCTTCCAGCCATTCCAGCCAGAATATCTTCTCGTTCTTGAGCTTCCACTTTCTGAAATATAATTATAAAGAAAGTGGGAGCAAGGGCGGGTACATAAACAACTCATTAGAAAAGACAATCATTACTGCATAAGAAATTAAAACTAATTTTATTCATTCAGGAATAAAGCTTTCCTTTCAAATAATCGAAGATAAAGTAATGGAAAAAATAATTCTAAGTAGAAGACCTGGGTTGTAGTCCCAGTTATAACGAGCTTCTCATTTGTAATACAAGGGGATAGTAACTAAATGACCTAAAGCATCCCTTCCCAATTCTAGGATCCCATGTTGTAATATGGAATCAAGACCTCTAATGGCCTGGTAGCTTTGAAATCCTAAAAATCATAAAAAAAGGCAGTTCTGTTAACAAGTATGAAGCTATTCTTTATTGTTGTTTTAACTATAATAGAAAATAAGAAAAAAAGTATTCATAAACTTAATCGAGAGTTTGAAAATTAAAAGGTTTGCTAATATAGTTAGATTGAATTTAGGAGGTTCTATGTAATAATAAATGAGATTATAATCATGATTGTTAAAAATTCTTCATTTTACAAAATTAATCCTTCAAATAATAAGCAAGCTTTGAAAGGTACAAGGGAAAATGTCCCCTTAATCTCTTGAAAGTTATTTAAGAAATCCTGGCAGCATGACAGCTTAATACAAATAACGTAAAGTTTGAAATAAGACAAATATGGATTTCAATCTTAGCACTTTCACTTATTAGTTATAAATCCTAGGTAAATAACAGTTATAATTTATAAAGCACCTATTATGTGCTAAGCATTAAAAATCATGTGATACCAATTTTATGGATGAGTAAACTCAGACTCTGAGAGGATAAGTAATTGCTCTTAACCATAATGATACAATTCCTCTCTAAGTAAGTTACTTTACTCTCTTTATGCTTCAGTATCTTCATCTGTAAAACAGCTTAAAAATAACCTCTCTCTTTTGGGGTTGCCATGTGGTCACTGTGAGAATTATAAAGAATGCAGTATCATACAATAGAGATTTAATTAATTTTATCATTAGACTTTAAAAGACACAGATCAATCTGAGATTTAAGTCTAAATATTTTTAGATATAAAATGTACATATACATATGAAATAAGTTGTTTGGAACTTCTTCACTAATTATCAAATAATAAAATAAGGTAAAGAATTAAAAGTAAAAGAATACTATTATTCAGTGGAATTGTCTGGTGCCTTTTCAATAATAAGAAAATTTAGAGACATAACTACAAGTTTTCTATGTCTCACGATGTTGTCAGTGATCAAATTTAAAGCAATATTGAATATCATTAATATTAATCAGGAATAATAACTTCCCTTTTAATATATGCTAGTTTCATTTTTTATATTAATTTTTAAATGCATAAGTCAGCAGAAAAAAAGGGTCTCAAATTTTTAAAAATCTAATCCATTAACAATATAAGAGAAGCATAAATCAAGGTGTACTTATATCTGTGGAAGCCAGACAATAGCACTAAAAAATTCCAGAAATTTTAGTAGGCAACTATTATACCACACACATTCTTAAGAGTTCTAATTGTGACTTAGGCCACAAAAATAAAACTAGAATGTGTTAACAATAAATCAATGAAACTAAAAAGTAAAAAACAAAAGTAATAGCATGTGAGTAATAATAAATAGTAATTTACCTTGTACTACTCTAAATCAGATGATCATACTACCATTAATTTAATTCTAAGATTTTTACGTGAGTTAATTGCTTAAAAACAAATTGGCCAATTTTAGAAAACGTTTACATTTTATATCTTTCTCTACATTTTTTTCTTTTATTTTTTGAATTAAAATTATTCCTGGATAAAACTAAGTTATAACAAAAATACTAAAATTTTTCTGTTATAAGCCTAAAAGACTATCATTCTATGTTTGAAAATCAAAGTATCTATGTTCAATCACATATATACATAAAAGTGACTTAAATATATGCTCGTTCTGCTTTGCCGGAATATATTGGATTGGATTATCATTAGCTAATTTGAAGCAGTAAATTTTAACTAATAAAAAGTACTAATATTTAATTTATTGTAAATTTCAGCTCCCTAGCTTTATATATTCATCTATACCAGACATAACTTTTCCTTCAAAGAAGCTTAATCTTATTGCAGCTTATACACACAATAACCTTCAGAGTTAAGAAAACTGAGATTAATTTAGTTAAAAATAATTTTCATTTTTGTTTCATGAACAATTTTTTTCCATTCATGGAGACTTAACCTACATCCAGTTCTTCAGCAAATGCTGCTAAATCTTCTTTCCAAAGATCTGAAGGAGATTTTCTTTTAAGATCATTGACCTCTCGTCCCTATGATAAAAAATAGCAGTAATTTAAATATCCAATATTTAAAATGTTTAAATGGTAAAATCAAAATACTTATTTTTGAAAAAGGAAAAACAAAGATACAGATAACACTGAAATAGTTTCAAATTATTTAACCCACAAAAGTTCATACTTTAGCATCTCTCTGTTTAATCAATTCTTCAACTTTTTCTTTAGTAAGAGACCACAGAGACATATTTAAAATATAATTAAAATCAGGGCCTGAAGGAGTTCCTGAATCAGAGGAACTATCATCATGCTGGTTTTGTGTTTCTTCCTCTTCTGTTGCCTGTAAAAAATAATAAGTTTTATATTAAAGTCCTGTATAGCATCAAACCAGTGTTGAATTTTATTGAATACTGAGTTAAAAAAAATATCACTAATGCAATACTCTTAATGCTGCACCTTCTGTTGGTGGGATTATTTTAGATTAACTACAAAATTACCTATAAAAATATAGCTCCTATAAAAAGTTTAAATTTTCTGAAAATGCACAATAAAATCTTCAAAAGGAATGGTATATTCAGTCCCTATCCCAGAATGTGATAAAAAATTGACTGCTTGCCGAGGCACTATAAGTCATGAGAAGACACCACATCTTAAAATTAATAGAGTGGAACTAATGTTTAATCACTGCATCTTGTCAGATTTTTATATTAGTTGAGTGAATGAACAATTTAAAACCCAAAATAAGTATCACTTATGAAAAATGTTTTACAGTTGTAATAAATATGCTAAGATAGTCACTCTCTAGAATAAATTCTTAATAAAAATTATCTAAAGCTATAATATTCATATTTTAAGGACTAAAAAAAGTTCATTTAAGAATGAATGAACTTTCTGGTGAGTTAGAGTATGAATATGAGGGCTATTCTACAATTGTACTTATCAGGTCTTTTATCATAGAAAGAATTGCAATAAAAAATCTTGTGCTAATATTAAATTTCAAACTTCTATGAATGTAACAGAAGTTACTGGAGGTGAAATTACCTTTAAATTTTTTGAAATAACAACAGCCATTACATAAAATTGCACCTAAATTTGTCTAAGGCACTCAGATTATTGAAAATTACTGAGTTAACCATGACACTCAACAACAAAAAGTTAGTTCACTTTTGAAAAAAAAAAAATTTTACAATTTAAAGTTCTCAGTAAAATAATGTATATATACAAAGTCAAGTTTAAGTAAGTGTACTTTAAAAGCTATGGGATAAAAACTAAAATTGCAAAGACAGTGCCTCATCACATTAACAAAACTAGAAATTCAATTAAGCAACATTTGCCAAATTAACGCTGTTGTTGAGCTGACAGATAATAACTATCTAGATAACTCATGATAAATTAATTCTACAGTGTAAAGAATTCTTCACAAAACAGTGTTGCTATGGAATATTTAGGCTGTTACGCTTCTATTATTATTATGGTGTCATAAATTCCTGTTTAGACCCACACTTTAGAAATCTATTTGCTCTAGGTTTTGATGACACCCAAAATATTGTTAACAAGCATTCTAAGAATATGTGTATCTATAACATTAACATAAAAATGACTAAAGATACTTTCAGAAATAAAAAAAAAAACTTCAAGTTCCAATGACCAAATTCTATTATGTTTTTGACAAAAGTTTAATCTAGTTATCTGCTTTATAATTCTCTCTTTTCCAACTCTATGAAATAGGACACTTTTATAAAGGCATGTTTTTGTTTGTTTGTTTTGTTACTTGAATCTCTAAAATAAACTCATGGCTAAGAAACTGAGAAAATTTTTATGGTGACAATGAAATTATTGAAACTAAGCACTAGGTTTTACCCATGAAGTCTCTTTTCACCAGAAGGGCATTCTCTCAAACTCTAAACACATATCTTCTAAAACTAAGCATTAAATTAATTAATTCACTAATTTTTTTAAAGATATAGTTAAAACCAACAGTGATACAGGAGGGCAACTGTGTATAAACTATAATTTTGGGTTTAAGAGTACAATAAAACACACTGAAAGGAAACAAAGTGCTTGATATCTTAGTTCTGAATGCTCCCCCCATCTTGTTCTACCCCATTTTCCTCACATGACGAACAAGCCTATAATGTAATATGTAATCGCAAAATATATAAACTACCCTAAGTTTATTCACCCTATCTATTATGTAACATTCTATTAACTGTCTAAAATTGAGGGGGGGGGACTTTAGACTTTAATAGTGTGAACAACAACAAAAAAAAACCTTAATAGTGTGAACGAAAACAGCATTTCAGTGCAGTTTAATGAAAAATATGAACAACATTCTGGTTGAGAACTCATAAATTAGAGAAGTTCTAAGCTTCAATTCAAGTTATATCACATATCCTAACTGTATTTCAGAGATACTAATGTTATCAGTATTATATATACACAATATTGCAATTTTCAAAAAAAATCATTTTCAATTTTCATCCTTTGGTATACTTGTGTTCTCAATCACAATGTTGCACTGTCTTTTAAAAATCTTTTAAATATACAAGAAAGCAGAAAATTAATTCTTGAGGGGAATCTCAAAGTTTCAATATTCCATTCACTGGATTAATATTAGTACTTTACAATCTGAAATGGTCAATTTGATTAATAAAACATCAGACTCTTAATCTGAAGTTCCAGGGCTTAAATAAATCTCTGGCAAAAGATCTAAACACAGGACAGAGGACATATGTGGTGCCCCATAAATATTGTAATATTGAATGTTTTGTCTCTAGTCTTCCAGCATAAACTGAAACCAGATCAAGTGAATGGTAACTAGTTACCCTATTGTGACCATAGACTGATCAGTGCGAAACAATTTATGTGCTACCTGTGTAATTCCCAGATAGTAAACATGCAGCTCACAAAAACCACCACCACAACTGACACCCTTTAATGGCAGGTTCAGAAAAAAGGCCAAGGAGACTGAGCTACCTTCTCACACCTGGAGTCATTTCTCCAGGCCCTGGCTGAGTCACAATGGCAAAGTGCTTGTGGTGGGTGTGCACTGCAAATTCCTGTATTTATCTGTTCTGTAGATAAATAGAAGACTTCAATCTCCAAACAGAAAACTCAGCACCTTTAGTAGTACTAAATTTAAATTTTAGGGTTTGGGTTTGTTGTTTTGGAAGTTGCTTTTAAACGCTTCTCTGAATGTCTTGTTCTGCAAATGATTACCTTTTCTTGTGCTTCTTTCCAGGCTTTCACTGGGTCAGATTCATAACCTCTCTGGACTAACATTTGAATCAAATCTTTCTTTGACCTATTCTCTATGTGAGGGAAAAATAAAGTTAGGATCAAGAAAAGAGATTCAATTTGTATTTGTTTATATTCTACTGATAAAAAATGTCTTCTATTAATAAAGATTTTTTCCATATTAACTAATGTTCAAATTTTTAAAAGTTGCATCTTACCTATAGTAATTTTTCCTTGTATCTTCTCTAAAATGAAACGAGCTTGATTGTTAAGTTTTGCAGATTCTGCTCCCAACATCCCTACAAGCCACTCCCTACGTAAACCATAATAACTTAGTCGTAAATCAAAGAATTCTTTTAAAATGTCCTGTACAGTTTCATATTTCTTCAGACAGCCCATATGATCAAAGAGTACCTAAGCAAAACACAAAGTTTGAAGATCACATGAATCTGTATTGGTATTTTCCACTTGCATGGCATGTACAGTATTTAAAAGTATGATACACTTATATAAGCACACATCACCCCTAAAAGCTTTTAAATAGACCCAAAATTATTAAGCACATTTCTGTAAATTTTCTTTTGATGACTTCAAGAAACTGATCAATTTAATTCTCAAAACTAAAAACATTTAAAATAGGAATACTTTTAAAAGATAAAAATAGGTGCTTTACAAAGGTATTTAAAGTAGCTATAAAAGCACCTGAAAAATTTTTTTCAAACTAAAAATAAACATATTCTATTGCTAAATTTAAAAATGTTAAATTTAAAGTCATCTTCCATATACTCAATGGATGTGCATTTGCCTCTTTTTTGTTTTTATAATTGTGCTAGAATTAAAACTTCCTTTTTTTTAATTTTACTTATTTTCTATCCTTTTTCTACTTTTTCCATTGGTTTTTCTTGGCATATTATGGTCATTTTTCTCAGACACTGTACTATAATTTTTCTTTTACTCTAAATCCAAAAAATTGGCATGGGACAAGGGTAATCATATTCACTTTCTACCTTTCTCCCCAATTATATGTAAACACAAATATACAAGTTTAACATAGCAGATTATGAAGTAATACATAATCCACAATTAAAATGCTAACAGAGACAGGAATAAGATATATGAAAAGCCTATAACAATCACTCTCACAACTGTTAGTCTGTGAGGGTGTGTATAAACCTGTGTATACAAATCCCAGATGCACAAGTACACAGAATTAAAAGTAGAGGATAACAGTAGAGGAAAAGGAATGTACCTCTAGATCAGATTTATTATAACCAATCCCATCATGAAAGCTATTACAAAAATCCAAGTTATGGCATGCAAGAAAGGGTAAATTAATAGTAAATCTAAACAATTACCATGGAATTACAAGTAAGAGTAGTTTGAAGCTTAAAAACTTTGTGCAATCCAGCAGCTTCTGCCTGTGCTAGTTTCTCTTCAGTCATTTTCACCACAAATTTCACAGTTGTATCAGTATGATATTCTTTATAATCAGAAATTAATGCTGGTGTTTTATCTGTTCCATTTAGCATAGGTTCTAAAACCTGTTCTTTGTATACCTATAAAAGATTTAAAAATAATTATTTTCACAACACACACTCATGTTTTCATACCACATTATGCCATTTTTTGAAAGTTCTTGATTCTGGTGGGAAAAAGGGAAACCATCACTATCATCTCCTGTCCAGGCACTATAGAAGACAATATATGGGGGTCTCAATGATAAAGAAGATATACAAGGTAATGGTTTGATTTGCTCATACTACAAAGGGCAAGGGGAAGGCTGAGAGTATAAAGAGGAATACATCAACTAAAACTGACAAGAGATGACATGCATACCTTTAGACTTCCAACAGCTGATATTAACTGACATGAATTTATTGACCATATTTATAAAGTTTCAAAACACTATTTCTTATATACTACTCTTCTCATTTTAAGATAAGCAAATAGACTCTTTTAAAGCTGGCTTAAGTTATGCTACATTTAGATAACTTAAAAAAACTTTTTAATTCTATTTGAATATTCAAAGCACAAATTCAATTGAATGGGTCAAAAATGTACATAGGAATTTTTAAACACTATACAGACTTAGAGTAAACAATGATGGCATCATATTCTTACCACAAAGAACTGTTTAATGCAATCTCATCTCACAGGTAGCCCACATACTAACCTGTGTCCAAGTTCTAACCGGAAGCTCTGTAATCTCTACTGTGTTTCTATCCACCACAAATATTTCACCACTGACTGCATATTGGTTTTGACCAAGTTCTTGGATCGTTCCTTTAAAGTTTTTGTAGTTTGGAAGCTGTAGAGAAAAATAAAAATAACTTAAAGCCCCAACTTCTCTCTTGAGTGCCAACACCACACTTGAATGCCCCTTAGTCCATGGTCTACTGCTACTGATAGATTAACATGACTGAAGTTAAATTCCTCATCCTCAAGAGTCCCTCTCCAAATAATCACTTAATCTTAAATTCACCAAAATTTTTTGGTTTCTGTTAATATAATCAGAACATACCCCAATCTCAAAACATAGTCTCTCTAAAATATTACTTTTTCTTTCTAGCCTATTGCCTCTAAACCTCCTTCTCCCCTAGATTAACAATCCTTTCGATGCAAACTCCTTGGACATTACTTTGAAAGTCCTCCACAGTCTTTATCAAAACTTTCTACCTTTTCTCTGATGATTTTCCTTCCAAACCACTATCTTCTTCCACATTTTCCTTGAATATTTTTAATAGTCCCACTTTTGCTCACTTTATCCACCAGCCCTAACATATATTCAACACTCTATACCCCATTCATCTACATAAATCTTACTCATCCTTTTCAGCCTAATTGCAAATGATCTCTCCCTCTTCTAAACTTCATATTTGTTATATCACTAAGTTAGGTGCACAGTACAGGACATTTCTACTGGCACATTGACCAGCTATTGTTATTGTTTGTCTCTGTAAATTGCATGCCCTGATGTCCTGACAACAGATTAATTCTTTGAAGACAGGGATCAGAGATTTTTTTAACTCACCACTTAGCACAATGTCTCAACACTATATCAACACACACACACACACACACACACACACACACACACACACACACACACCAGGCACACAAGAACCATGTATTGATCAAATAGATCAACTTAATACTCTAACATGCATCTGAAAGAATTAAAATAAAATGTTAGGATCATAAAAGTAGTTTGATGCTTCCGTTAGAAATATTTAAAGTATTTTAGATGAAAAAAACAAACTTTGAATCATATTCATACTCTAATTTTTTGTTTTATTTTAAAATATAAAACCTGGAGCGAAATACATTAAAATTTAAGTTTATTTCTACATGATGGGTTTATGAAGTAGATTTTCCTCTTTGATTTTTTTTATATTTTCTACAATGATCACTATCAATTTTGTAATAAAAATGTACTTTAAGTATATCATAATAAAGGGAAATTTCCAGAAGATTTTAAATCATGTAGAAGAGGGCAAACACTTTTTTGAGAGGTTTTTCTTAGAGGGTGTTTGGATGAAGAACCAAATATAGTGAATGATGTAAGAAAAGGGCAAGAAAAGAAAATATGAGGACACATTAAAATACATATATTATGTTTTTAAGCATCTTCACAATTCTAATATGACTTAGTAGTTCGAGAACAAAAACATAAAATTACATAAAAGCATGAAACAGTGTCTCTCTATAGACCTTATCTCCAAACTTTTTCCAAAGTTTATCTTTTTAATAGTGTCTCTCCATAAACCTTATCTCCAAGCTTTTTCCCAAGTTTATCTTTTACTATAAGCACATATAAGTTACAAACTAACAGTGTTCATCATCTATAATATAGTCTAAAATAAAAATGGTTCCATACTTTTCTAAAATGACTGAACTTCATAGTTTACACATTACCATTGGTTAAATAAACAATATAAACAAAACAATAAGTTATAAATAATTACCATGGGATGAGGATCCAAGCCATCTAGCATTCGTCTGACATTGTTCACAATTTCCCTAGCATCATAGTTGGGTAGTTTACAAGCCCATCCAGTACCAATGCCCTCAGCACCATTTATTAAAACCATGGGGATTATGGGAATATACCACTCAGGCTCTACACGTTGATTATCATCATACAGGAATTTAAGCAGGTTATCATCCACAGGAGGAAAAAGCCGTCTTGCTAAAGAGCTAATGAAAGGAAAACAAAAAATAATATTTTATATAGCAATGAAGATTTTACATTTCAAAAAATCTTTAAAAAAATGCATTTTTAAAAGTTTGATTACATGTGCTTCACAGGACATTTTACCCAGCCTTATTACCAAATATATTTCTTTCAGGGACAAAGCTAGAAAATAATCCTATTTTACTTCTGTACTTACCTACTTAAATTCTTAGTATTGATAAATAATTTTTTAAGGATTTCCTCTTACTCTGACTAAATCACAAAACCCATCTTCAGCCTAAAAATAAAGTTTGGTCAGAAAAAACCTTTACATTCATTAGAACTAATCCCATCAATAATTCACAAAAATTGAGATCAACAATTTCATTCTATTTACTAACAAATAATTTAAAACTTTCATCCTCAATAGACTCCCCAATCATCTCTCTCCATTGTTAAAACTAAACATTTAGTTCCAATAAATTTCAAATAGAACTTTATACTGTTATAACAGCTAACTGTTACCTTAACATTGTGAAAATATAACGAGGGCTTGCAGCATCTTTGCCACCGTGAAGCCGAGTTCCAAACTGACCAATAGGCTGAAGCAAGTTAATGTTGTTACTTCCCACAAAGTTCTGAGCCAAATTCACAATAGTCATCATCAATGCTTGCTATAGAATAAAAACAGACAGCATATAACATTATTCTTCTAAATTTTTTGTTTCCTAATTTTTATTAAAATCCAAACTCAATTCTTCTATATTTTCAAAGTCCTGATAAAATAAAAATACTTTATTGTACTTAATTATTATTCTCATGCCAATAAGCATAGCTCTCAATTGATACCAAACTTAATGCTTACTTCTCCATGATGATAAGCAGACATCTCAGCAACAGATCCAGCCAACTGGGCAACTTTTACTTCACGTTTATCATTTCTCTTGAAACAGGTAAATAAAACTTTTCGTTGGCCTGGTTTAAAGCCTGTTTTTAAAAAGAACAATCCTCTTTTAAAATATTACTCAAAATATAGTTGTAATGTTTATTTTAGTGACAAAAATATTCCATATATTCAAGAAAAAAAAGATATAGTTTGCTTTTGAAAATAACTAAAATAATTTCTTGAGATTCTATAACAAAGTGAGCATATACTTACACATTTTTATAGCATCTCAAGTATATTCCATAAGTAAAGTATCAATTGAAAATCCACCTTCTGATCTTAAAAAACTGCTCAGTGGTACCAAACTTCTTTCATAGGAGATTCTAAATACTCATGTGTCCAAAATGTCGGTTGTAACTATAGTAGCAGCAAACTATCAATGAGTCTGAAACTATTACAGTATCCCAAATCATATAACCATTATAAATAAAAGATATATTGTGGTAGTTATGAATGTAGGCTTTAGAATCTCATTAATCTGGATACTCATCTCAACTTGGCCATTTAACATGTGACTTTGCACAAATTACTAAACCAGAATGTCTGTGTCCTCATCAGTGTAATAGAAATAACAAGGTGATCACAAGGATTACATGAGATAATACAAGCAAAGCACTCTGCTTTCTTATCATTCTTCTTGCTCTAGGCCATTGAGCGTAGTAACAAGCTTTTGTATATGCCACCTATTGTCATCAATAGTGTGAGCCCAGAGCACTGTAGAAACAAGATGATTAAGAAAAAACTTTTCCTTAGAATTTTATAATCTAATTGAGAAGGCAAAATTAACACAAGTAAAATAATAGGCACAGTAACACTGGCATAGAAATTTAGGCATCTGAGACTAATTTGGACTGAAACTGTTAGGGAAAACGTCATAGAAAGGGTGTAATTTAAAGCTAGAACTTGGTGAATACATAGAACTATCTGCTATTAGCTGAAAAGAAAAAAGAAAAAAAAAAGATCAACTAACTTGCTAAATGTTACAAAATGAAAATTTTAAAGTTCTAGATAGAAGACCAAAATCTGCTCTAACTACCAGGTAGTAGTTTCTAAATTTTTTGTCAAGTTAAATAAGTTAAAGTATGAAGGTATAAAAGTGTTTTAAAACTTACTGATAAATATTTTAGAAATTATCAAAATCCCATTTTACTTTTTGTTTTAGGAAGTCTGCAATTAACTTGGGGTTTTAAAATGTGCCTGAAAGTTAATTTTCCTAAAAAATGTTTTAAAAGATTCCAACCCTACCAAAATATCTCTAATGTAATTTCAGGATTTTAAAATTTATTATAAAGATGGTATAAAGTACATGAAATTAAAATATACTCAATATTATGCAAAAATGAGAAAGATTTTTAAGTGAAAGATACTTACCATCAACAAGAGATGGTATAGATCTTTCATTGTCTGAATTTGAGAAGAGAATCAATTCCTTGTTGATGAAATCATTGTACGTCAAATGCTTTGTCGCTGTACCATATAAAAATTGCTAAGAGAAAAATTATATAGCATTGTTGTCATTATTAATACATCAATTGTGGTCTCTTTCTTTCTTCCCCCAGATCACCACTCTGTATGACTAACCTCTGGTAAGCCATGTAACCTACGCTGTCTCCGGTCTTCCATAAAATTTGTTAACCATTCTTTTCTGTCATCAATCTTCTTTTTACTGAATGCCTGAAAGATTTCAGGTAATAATTTTACACATTAAAAATAAATTTCATTATAAAATTAAAATTTATAAAGGCAAATAACTAGTTATTAGTTTCTAGAAAATTAAGGGTTTTTTTCAATATGCTTTTATCAAAAATACACTTGAATAGAAGTCTTTCAATTAAAGGACCATAAAACAAGATATAATTGGGGCTTGGGGATGGGGTGGAAACACTAAAATTAACTAGTTTGGGCATTAGAATTCAAAAGAAACCTATCGTAGAAAACTAAGACTGGTAAGAAAAATATATAGCAGGTAGGGGAAAAGATATTAGAACAGATTTTTTTTTTTAAATTTGCTTTTTTACCAAGGTAATGGCAGCATCATCTTCAGGACCAGCATATCTAAATAAGATGCGGTGCCTTTCCATATCAGCAAAATATTCCTTTGCTTCTTTAGCTGTACTGGTACCCAACCCTGCATGGTTTAAAAAATAAAAAGTGAAAACAAAAAATAAGCCAGAGAAAGACAAATACTGTATAATCTTACTTATATGTGGAATCTCAAAAAGTCGAATTCATACAGAGTGGTTGCCACTATGGGAGAAGGGAGAGACGGAGAGATGTCTGTCAAAGAGTACAAACTTTCAGTTATGAGGTGATTAGGTTCTGGGGATCTAATGAACAGAATGGTGTCTACTGTTAATAGTACTGAATTATATACTTGAAAATTGCCAAGAGAGATGTTAAATGTTCTCCCTACATAAAAAGTAAGGGTAACCATGTGAGGTGATGGATGTGTTAATTAACTTGATCGTGGTAATCATTTTACAATGTATATCAACTCGTCATATTGTACATCTTAAACACATACAATTTTATTGGTCAATTATACATTAATAAATATAAAAGAAATTTTAAGTGAATCATAAACATCACTGGATATTTAAAACCATTAGGTGAAAAGCTGATGGATCAAGATGGCAACACCTGTACCAAATAATCACATTTAGTAGACAAACCATATACTACATGCTTCGTAAGTATGTAACACCACCTATTAAATGTTTTGTCACATAAATAAATCTAATCTAAATCTGATCAAGCCTCCATTTTAACTACCAGTTAAAAGAAAAGGAGGGGCAGAGGAAGATGCTACATATTTAATGACATTACAGGGATAATCACCTAAATCCAGAATGTGAGAAATTATATAGGACAAACAATCCAACTTTTTGAATAAATTAAGAAAAAAAAATATGAAAGGAGAAACAATATATTGAGATTTAAGAGACTTATACAAATGCAATGTGTGGACCTTGTTTGGATCCTACCTTAAAAAAAAAACAGTATGAACATTTTTAATACAATCAGGAGAATTTTAACACTATTCTAGGTTATTAAAGACAGATATGATAATTATATATGAATATTTAAAAAAAATTTTAGAGATACATATTAAAGTATTATAAAAATATGATGTCTGGAAGTTACTTCAAACTAATGGGGTGGCAATGAAGAGTTTAAATAAAACAAGATTGGCAATGAAATGCTGACTGCTGAAGTACATGAGAAGCCCACTATACTACTGTATATATTTATAAAACTTTCCATAACAATTCTTTAAAAATTAACAATAGCTATTTCTGAAGTCTAAAAATAGTTATTGACACAAATTTTCAAAATATTTTATAATGCTCTCAGAAAAATATATTTATGTCAATAGTAATGTCACAAAATTTAAATATTTTAAAACAAACCTTTGTAGTATTTTATTTTCCAGGCTTTCTGATTTTCTATATGTTTTTTCCACTCATCAAATTCGGGAATACTGTAGAAGGAAAGTTCCTGCTTATTTTTGCTTGCCTTAAATTAATAAAAAAAAAATTAGTTTTTCTGCTACCCTTAAGACAACAATATAAATGTATATTAATGTAAATAGTACCTTTACAATTGGAGTAATGAATTCTTCAAGAAAACCGTGCTTCAAAAGTGATGGCCAATTGTGATGGATGAAATTAATAAGAAGGCCTTTTATATGAGAACCATCTTGATCCTAAATGTTAGTAAAGAGTGCTATAATAATTTTATGAAACACAATTACTTACATAACCAAATTTTTAAATGTATGAATGCAGCAAAGAAGCAAAAAAATCCATTCAAATTTTAAAACTGGATTTTAAAAAACAGTAGATACTATTTTTGGAAAATCACAGTAAGAACCTTTTTCTTAAAATTCAAATAAAAACATAGCTAATGATAGGTTTAATCTTCCTATCATTACAAAATATACTATCATTGTATCTGTTTTATAGTTTACCCGGATTTCACTAAAAGAATGACTGAAGGATAGAAATACATCAAGCATAATTATAACGCCACTTCACTGGGCAATGGAAGATGAAATTCATGAACAACAGGTATTCACAAGTTTTCTCTTGACATAAAAACTACTTAAAACTATATAGTAGTTTTTTCAATTGAAAATTTTCTCTTAAGAGAAAAACAGTTGAAATTCTTCCTTTTCTATTTCCTAGAAAATTAAAGAAAATGCTTCCTTTTCAATTTCCTAGTTCTTTTCTAATTATTGCCATTTTACTATTCAAATCTTCTTAGTTTTTGTGCATCCCAAATTATGCCATTATATACAAATATTAACCATTAACCTATTTATTAATCTTTCTCACTTATAAGTTTCATCATTTTCTTCCTACTCATAGGTAGGCTTCAACTCTATAGTACTACAGTGCGTTCTACTCTTCTCTTATTTATTACATTTTAAAACATTTGTAAAATAACTAACCAAAAAAGATGGTTACACCCAATAAATTAGAAAATATAAAATGTGCTTCACACAAACAGTGCTATTAAACAATGTTTTCTTCCCTGTTGATGAACAATCACTTTCACTTATACTATCTTAAAGCAAAAATCTCATGAAACAAATAACAAAAGGACAATATAAGAAAGACATGAGTTTTAAGTATGTGGCAACTTTGAAACCGACCTGATCAGTCATAATCATAATCTTTCCATAGCGTAAAGTTTTCAGAGATTCTGCATCATCATAGCTTTTTTTGTATTGTAGACCAACTATTTTAATAATATTATTTATTTCTGCATTTTCCATGATCTATAAAGAAAAGAATTATAAGTATTTTCAAGTATTGAAATATATAAAAAGCGAGTCAATTTACATTTAAAAATTCAACTAAATTATAAGAACATCAAATATATGTACAGATATATATATATATAAATGCATACCTGTTTATGAGAAGCTTCTCGTACATTAAGAATTTTTCCCCTGAGTGGAAAGACTCCATATCTGTCTCGCCCGATCACACCTAATCCAGACACAGCCAGTGATTTGGCTGAGTCTCCCTCTGTTAGTATCAGTGTACACTCTAGGGAATGTTTGCCACCTAAGAGTAATTTAAAAAGACATAAATTCCACATTTCTCAATTTTAACAATGAGAAAAAAAAGCCAAAAAAATTAATAATCACAATGATAATAGTGAAAAACTATAAGAGTCATCTTAAATATGCTTAGTATAGTTCAAATGTTTTATTTAATTCCTATGCCCTGAAAATTAGCAATATGTTGTGCATATGGCAATTTTATAAAGTAAAATTATACTCTGAACTTAAAATCCTATAGTCTAACTACATATGGAAAATAAAAAACTTCTGTAACTAGATAAAAACTTAAATTTTTTAAAAAAATATGAATCTTACCAGCATCATTAGCATCATCCAGTTTGGGAATACCTTTGATTTTACTGTACTTTACTGATGAACACTTCTTATTCAGCTGAGTCTGAGCCTTAAATTTCACCCAGTTCAGGATACTTTCTACAATGCCACAGTTAGAGGCCTAAAAATCAAAGAATAATGATATACAAATAAGCCAGAAGTTCATACACTTGCTAAAATTAATGTAATACTTGGAATCTATGTAGTTATAAAGCAAAACAATAAAGATGATAATAATAATGATACATACTAGTAAATTTTAATAGTAAAACTAACTCAGGCAGCTATTGTACTGAAAGACAAACATGAAAAAAGGACTTCCTTACATATAAAAAATATTATAATAAACTCTAAAGAAATATACATAGCTTTTGCTACAAGTTAATTTTGATAAATTTAACACATTAAAAAGCTGATCCATGCAGGAATTTACTAGCTAGTAAATTCTGATATCTCTTAATACAAAAATATGAATCTTAAATTTGCTTGACAAATAATATGAACATGAAGATGAACTCTAAAACTTATGAACAGTGTTTATTCTTTTAAAAAGCTTGATAGTAAGTATTTCAACATTATGTATTGTGTGTCACTCTGCAGTTAATCAACAAGATGTTAACCCAAAAAGAAAGAAAAATGAATCACTTCCAAATCAGAATTATTTATTTTTCATCATCCTGGATAGTTTGATTTTAGGTATATGAAATAGTTTTCTGGGTATTTTTGACATAAAAAAAAAAAGATTAAGTTGTCAAATCTAAACTTAATCTTCCAAAAATGAAAAGGTATAAAATCTAAAATCAAATCACTTCATGAGAACAACTTTTAAGAGGGCAGAAATTTTGGAAAGCATTAACATAGGGTCATTTTTATTTGGAATTCATTATGATTAGATCCCAAAGTACTATTTCTATAGGCTTTAAGCTAGAACCTAGAAAATACTTTTTTGTTTATGAGAACCTATCTTTGAAATCCCAATAGTAGAATTTGATAAATACGTTATCATTATCATAATTATATGATACTCCTCCACAAAACTATAAACTTCCAAATTGGAAGGGATGCAATTTATTCAGCTTCACATTCTCAGTGCAAACATATTTAAAGGCACTTTATATATGCTTATTTAATATATGTTTATTGATCATACTGCCGAACAAGGGAACTAGGGCAAACCTTGCTTGTATACTATAAGAAGCTATCAGCAGTAGCAAAGCTCAGTTATAAATCTAAGATTGCTCATTTATATGTACTTTCATTATGTTTCAGAAAGGTTAAAGCAGCCTAATATGTGCAAAGTAAAATGAAATTTAAAAATATGTAGAATGTGGTAAACTTTGTTACATGTTACAATTTTAAAAAACTACATAAAAGTAAAAATCAGTAGATCAAGTTGAAATGAGTAGAAAAGATGAAATCAGTAATCCTATAAGGACCATTTAGTAGAGAAATATTTGGCTTTTTAATGGCCAGTGCAAAGCTAAAAACACAATTAGTTACAGAATTCCCTACTTTAACTCTTGGCAAAATAATTGATTGTTTTATGAAATAAAGTCTACCCTTTGAAGTTTGCACAATTTTGATTAATTTGTAGTACAAGTATGTCTATACCCACAGTTAACATAAGATAAAAACTAATCACAAATAAAGAAAATTACTTAAACAACTCTCAATAACAATACAGTAAAAAATAATACAAATTTTACTCACTGCTTTGAAAAATTTCTCTGACAGTTGACATTTAGAACCAAAGTTTTTGGGCTGCAAAGTCATGTTTTCTTTAGTCTGAGAATCAAAAGTTGGATTTTCGATAAGGCAATTAATAAAAACCCATATATGGTTTTTTACCTGTTGAAAACATATGGAAGAGAGTCAAAATCAGAACTGATATTATTTAATAATTCAACAGAAAATATAAGGCCTCACTCACTTGAAATGGTTTCACTGATACACCAGCTTTGTTCTTTTTCTTCACTACTTCAATCAGTTTACCAACAACTTGATCTACTACATAATCCACGTGCCGTCCACCCTAAAGAGGAAAAAAAAATAATAGTTAGGGTAGCAAAATTATTTACATATTTTTTCCTTGAATGAGTTTTTAATTTTTTCCTTGAATGTGTTTAATTTTTACAACTATGTGAAGTTAGTACTACTAACCCCATTTTTCAGAAGAGTAATATGAATCTCAGTATAACAAAATTGAGATTTTAAAAAGTAAGTTCTCTTTGGCCATAGAGCCAATTAGCTAACTTCATACAAGGTCAAAATAATTGAATAAAAAAAAAAATCTAGAAGTGAGAATAAACACTGTCATGGATTGGTAATGACACTCACAAGATATAAATTTAGGAGCTGTGGCAGCCACTGCCAGTCATTCATACAATATCTATTCTCCCCTTTATTGACAAACCCAAATTTGTTTGTTTCTAACTGGCAATATGCCCAATTAAAAAATCGACCAATCAGGACTCCCTTGCAACTTAGAGGTAGACCTTTGACCCAATTCTACTCAATTAACAGAGGTCTACTGGATAGGGCTTCGAGGAAAACTATTGCATCCCTGATAAAAAAGGGGGAGATTTAGTTGGCATTTGCCCAACCCTATTCTCTCTCCCTAGAATATGGAAATGAGACATAGGGGTGCAGGGTGCAGCAAGCACCCCAAAAGACATGATAATGAAAGCCAGATGCTAAAGGTGGAAGAAAAGAAAGCAGGAAGAGCATAGGACTCTGATGACACTGTGGAGTCCCAGTACTCAACTAAGACCACCTAACCCAGTCCCCAGTTCTAAGAGGAAAAATAAAACCTTTACATGTTTATGCCACTATACATTAGGTTTCTATTACATATAATAAAATGCAATCATAACAGATGTAAGATTTCTGTTGACTAAAGAAAGTGATGCTAGATTATTAAAAATGAACATTTAAAAAGTAAATTAAAAAAACAAGAGTGACAAAGTGGTAAATCACTGCTTTAGATTTTTCTAGAGATACATGCTTGTATTGCCTAATACTTTATTATAATCAATGAAAGCTTTTGATTCTGAAATCCAAAAGCCTATTCAGAAGAAGCTTCGAACTCCTTAGAATGGCAGATAACAGCATACAAACTTCATTTCTGTAATATATATATATATTTTTTCCCTCTGATTCAGGCTGGTTCTGCCCAGATAATGGCATTGTGACTCACTTGCTTTCCCCCACCTCCTCTTCCCTTATCCTCTATATGCCTGCTCCTTTAATCCTTAAACCTTAGGATAGAAGATTATAGAGCCTTGGGTCTATAATCATGAAGACAATGGGTTTAGATTGGACTTTAGACTAAGGATAACATCTTGGCTTTAGATGCATTTCAGCCCCTGGCCCACTGAGGCAGAACAACAGCCCCGTACCAGCCATGGGACCAGATAGGATGGCACCATGGCTGATTCCAGAACTCAACACAATGATCAGTTACACCAACTCCCTCAAATCGGTAGCACCCATGACCCAACTCCCTTAGTTTCTACAACTACTGATTTTTCCCTATATAATCTGTACTCCTGAGACACCCCGGGAGCCAGGCCTTTGAGCGATAACTTGCCTGTGTCTCCGGGACCTGCAACTCTATAATAAACCTTACTTTCTTTGCTGCAAAACCTGCATGTATCTCTTTTTTGCTTAGATGAATGCAGGCAGACAGACCCCTTTTCTGTCCCGATAACAATAATACGTTCACAATCTGACCCCCAAAGAGACTCATCTCCTATTAGTCTTTCTTCTAAATTCTAAACTCAGAATACAGAAGAAGGAATTTATCATTCTAAATTTCATAAAATACAAATGTAATCAACATTAATTGCATAAACTTATCATTCAGTAGAAGTTAAATTATAACAGCTATTTCACAGAAAATAAGCTTTCATTTTCATCAGTCAATTTTGATTCACAAAAGCAGATTTGAGAAGTTTTTTGTTGTTATTCTTGTTTACTTTGTTGTTTTTAATGAAGCATTGTTCTATCACTGATATAGAAACAAAAAAAATTTAGTAAACTTACTTTTGTTGTTGCGATACTATTTACAAAGCTGATTTGCTGAAATCCTTTTTCACTCAATGTAAGACAAACATCCCATCTTTCATTTGCAAGTTCATGAATAACTTTTAGAGCCACTCCAGTTTCATCCAATTTGTCTTTCACATAAAGATCTACATAACTGCGAAATCCATTTACCTATTGATTTGAAAAACAATAATGTTATACTGGCAGTTCAACTAGGTGAATGCCGTCAGGTACTCTCATACTTGGATTTCCCCTCATTCACAACAGCTCTTCCTCGCAGATCCAAACGTTTATGACTCTCCCCCATTCTACTCCTTGATCTCTACCCTTTAAAAAGCAATCCATTTCATACATACTTGATAAAGAAAGGTTATGAATAGCTAGCTAGACAGGTGAATTATTAAAAATCTTTCAAAAGTTTAAGTTTTTAAAATGACAAAGCAGATTTCCAGTTTGAGTTCAGACACGAAAATTGCTGGGCATTGGGGAGAAAGCATCTGTCTTTACAAGAAATAACCTGGTAACATGACAAACTGATTTTTCATAAACCCTCAAAAAATCGAGATCACAAGATATCTGGCTATCTTAAGTCTGAAGAGACAGTTTTCTATAGGAAACTCAAAACCTTAGCATTTGCTTAACTGGGGCAGAAACTGCCTACTGTCATTTAAGCTGGAAGGAATTTTAGGCCGGAAAGTTTCACAAATTGCTACAGAATAAGTGTGGACTAATATGAGTATGTGAATCACCTAAGGGCTGCAGTTATAACAGGGCTGTACTTTTTTGCAGACTTTTCCTCCAGAAACCCCAGCAGGTTTGCACAGGGAAGAAGGGACCTAGAAAAAGTACCCCCCACACCACCACCATGGTGCTAGCTGGGGGAGGAAAACAGCAGCTACTAGAAATTCCATTCAGGCTCATCTCCCTTACCAATAAAGTCTTTAATTTGCCAAGGAAAGGACACTGCTGGAGAGCACTTATGAAAGAGCACTGACACTGGAATAAATCAATTCTGCCCAGCCCTACCCATCCTACCCCTAGATCATTTAACTTTATTTTTGTTTTTTGTTTGTTTCTTTGTTTCTTTTGTTTTTTAAAAGAAAGATAAAAAGGATATTCGGCAGGGCAGAGAGCATCAAGGATACTGAATGAGAACTGGTGGATACCTGCTATAGCTAGGGGAAGAGAATACAGGGCAAAGGAAAAAAATCTCTACCTCTAGAGGAGGGATAGAAACATTTGTAAGGGCCAAAACATTGAGACACACACAGACTCCACTGTGTGCTCCAAAATCTGACTTAATCAGACATAAGAGTTTCCCATAAGCTACTACCATACTAACAGGCCCCCAGTGGGTTTCAGCTGGGAAAGCTGCAAGAAACAGACCCTCCCTGAGAAGCAGCTCAAAGGAAAGGCCCAAAGTGAAGATGAAAGACAAAAACAAAGAAGAATTTGAAGTCTCTAGTGCCCATAGCAACAACAAACCTCAACACTAGTTAACTACAGCAATAACAAACTGCAAACAAAGCCATGTCCTGTATAGATTAAAATAAATCTTCATACTAAAGCTTATTTACTCCTATCTACTACACCGTACAACATAGATGATTTTCTACAAAAACTAATAAGGCATGCCAAAGGCAAGAACAGTCTGAAAAGACAAAGCATATTCAGAATCAGATTTCAGATATTTCAGGTATTTTATCATCTGGGATATTTAAAATAACTATGATTCATATATCAAAGGCTCTAGTGGAAAAGGTAGAGTAGACAACATGCAACTCAGCAGAGAGAATGGATGCAATAAGAGAGAAACAGAAACTCTAGGAATCAAAAACAGAAGGTATGAAGAATGCCTTTTGTCAGGTTCATCAGTAGACTTGATATAATAAAAGAAAAAAATCAGTGATATTAAAAATAGTGCAATAGAAATTAATAAACTGAAACACAAGGAGAAAACAGTGAATAAAGCAGGGCAAAACATCCAAGAGCTTGGGACAATACCAAACCATATAATATATGCATAAATGGAATACCAGAAGAAAAAGAATAGCACAGAAAAAATATTTGTAGAAATGGCCAAAAATTTTCCAAAATTAGTGACAGACGCCAAATGAGAGATCCAAGAAGCTCTGAAAACACCAAACAGAAAAAATTCAAAAACACACAAAAAAATGCACATAAATACCTAAGCATACCATAACTCAAAAAAAAACAAAGACAAAGAGAAAATCTTCAAGGCAGCCAGAGGAAAATGAAACACCTTACCAACAGAGGAAGAAGAATATGAACTACAGCAGACTTCTCATCAGAAACCATGCAAGCAAGAAGACAACAGAGTGACATATTTAAAGTATTGAAAGAAAAAATAACTGTCAACCCATAATTCTGTATCCAGTGAAATTCTATAGCCTTTGAAAGTGAAGGAATATAGACTCTCTCAGACAAACATAAACTAAAGAAATTTACTGCCAGCAGATCTAACCTAAAAAGATCTCTAGGCAGAAGGAATATGATTAGGATCAGAAACTTAAATGTACACCAAGAAATTAAGAGCATTGAAAATGAAATGAAAAAACTGAAATTAATATAAAATTTTAAAATTTAATAAAAGAAAAATGGAATAAAGGTAAAATATAATTATTGTTTAGAATTGCTCTAAAATACAAATAACTGCTTAAAGCATTAACAGCAATGTCACTAACTGGAAAAATTTCTGCCATAATTTTTCAAATGTTTCTTCCACTTCATTCTCTTTCTTCTGTTGTTTATAGAATTGTGAAATGTATGATGACAATGACATAAGAAATGGGAGAAAGATCCTGAAGACATACTGTTATAAAGTCCTTTTGCTACACATGAAGTGAAATTATTTGAGGGTGGACTCAAACTATTTACAGAAAGAATAAACCCTAGGGTAACCACAAAAAGATTTTAAAAAGTATAAGTAAACAGAGATGAGAAAATGAAATTATTTTTAAAAATGCTCAATTAAAACTCAATTAATGCTCAATCAAAAGGAAATAAGAAACAAAGAACAAATACAATGAATGGGAAACAGCAATGGTAAATTTTAATCCAAATATATCAATAATCACTTTAAATCAAATAATCTACACATATTGGTTAAAAGAGGTTATCAAATTAGATTTTAAGAGATCTAACTAAGCCATTTACAAAATAACAAAGCATTAACTATTTTAAGAGATACTTACAGGCAATTTCTTTCCATTAAATATGACCTTGACCCCTTTGCATGAACCAGCCAGATCATAAACTCTTCTGGTCATGAGAGCCACAATATCCTTGTCAAGTTTTTCCATCTTAAATTTGGACAGATCTGGTTGGAATGTTATGCATGTGTAATCTTCACCATCAAAATGTTTAATTTTGGATTCAGAAGTCTTCATCATATTATTCATCCAGGTCTTAAAAAAAAATTCAAGTATTTCTATAATGTTTCTATATTTTATAACACATAAAGACTCAGCCTATGAAGTACACTTACCACAACTATAACTATTTTTCAGTTTTACAACAAACCAAATCCTTGAAACTAGTACTATTAAAGATGAAAAAAAATTAAATTCTACTCAATAGCAACCTCATGTTGAAAATAAGCAAAATAAACAGCAAAGCTTTATACACTGTTAGTAAAATCTTTCAAGTTCTTTAACATGACTATATAAAATCTTACAAACATAGGTATGATGCTTTCCTGAGAAAATTACTGTAGCTTATTGTAAAAATGTAAACTATTTTCAAAGGCCTACAAGAGTAAAATAAATTTTTGAAATAGAAATTTCATGTTTCAATGAGGATTTTTCAAACATCCTAAGTGGATGCATTTCAATTAGTTTTTAAGGTTCAGGTCGTTTTCACTAATGCTTAACTAGGTTAAAAAAAAAGTCTGTTAAGTAAAGCATTTGTTTTTTAAAACAAATTTGTTTTTTAAAAGGCTTTTGTAAAATCTCACAAGCATTCTAGAATCTTTTTTACTCTGATGACTTGCTTAACACTTTAAAAATGTGTATGTGTGTGTGCGCGCGTGCACACGTGCACACCCCTGAAATATCCTTAAGGTTCTATTTATCTTATTAGCAAAGCAGCAAAATATGATTAAAAAAAAGGAATCAGACATATCATACCTGCTTAAAACTATGCTTGTATTCTTTGCAAGCAGTTTCTACTGTAAACTTTGTACTGAAAATATTACAAAGTTTTGCACCATAACCATTGCGACCACCTGTAAAAACAATTGAATGTGAAGGTTTAATGAAAATGATTTTAAAGGAACTGTTAACTTACCTAGCATAGGGCAAATCTGTTCCCAGTTTCATTTATTACATTATCTTAACAATCGATTGAATATTTCAGAGTATAATTTTTTTCATTGAAAGAAAAACAATTAAGATTTAGCACATAGAGTAGTATAATTAAAATAATGCTCTTTCTAAATTATCTTCATTTCATTTTTTTAAATTGAACTTGGTATCTTCTATCACTAATAAGTCTATGTGAGTATGAAACCTGAGCTCTCCATCAAAGTCACTTCTCTAGTACAAAATTTTAATCTAAACATTTCCTACAGCCTTGGTTTTAAAAACAAAATAAAACAAACAAACAAACAAACAAAACAACTATCAACCTACATAGATAACATAGCTAAGTAGGAAAAGTTTTCATCTGGTCAGAGCATTTTCAACTCTATTATAGAATCTATATTTTCAATCTTGACCTTTTTAAAGAAAACAATTTAAAAGTAATCTACCTGATACCAAAAGATATGGTGCTTATGAAATAACAAATATACAGGAATCACATCTATTATTTCATTAATATTTAAAAGCTCAAACTGTCAGCCAGTTTAGAGTTCCAAAACTTTTAGCATAATCAGTGCACTATCAGAGTTTAGCTTTTAAATTGTCAGACTACAATCAAGACAATATTTAGATATAATAGCTTATAAATATTAATTTGAAAAGGATTTTTCTCACAGCAAAACTACACAGATTTCCTCTTGTTATATTTTATATAGGAATAGTAAGCGATTTTATGCTGAAAGCAATATTTCTATTAAAATTCTGATCAGCCATTTAGACTTTACCTGTTACTTTTTTCTCCTCATCATCATAGTTACTGGATGTTAAAAGCTGTCCAAAAATTAATGCAGGAACAAAAACTTTCTCTACTTTGTGTTCTACCACTGGAATGCCTTTCCCATTATTCCAAATGCTTATAATGTTAGATTCACTGTAAATAAACAAGCAGAGTTTAGAGTTTAAATAGTTTAAAGACATTTTAATTTCCATTAAAAGTAAAGTATTCCAGAATAAACCTGAATGATTATAAGCAAAACTCTAATCATTAACAATTAATTGGAAAAACACTCATCTTTCAAGAACATACTTGCTGAGGATGAACATTGCTATCCCTGAGTTATAACTCAAATTAGGATCACACTAAGATCTCGAAGTAATATTGCAAAATTTCTCAGGAAAAGAAACTCTTGTCAACCTCCCAGAAAACAGTAAAAGTAGTGAAGCTTTTATAAGAAGTCAGCCAGAGATTCTGTTTTATTTTCATATCCATTACCCATGATCTTCCTTCTGCCACCTGTGAACCACAAACTCTGCTGAGGTAGTAAACATTGCCATTTTCATTTCCTATCTAACTGCTGCAACACTACAGATGGAAAAAGAGCAGACAGCCTGACTTGTATTCCATTCTCAGCCTAAATATTAGAGAGTTGGTGGTATTATGATGGTCACTGTCATCAACTATTTTAGTGGTTTTAAAATATGTAGATATTACTAGTTTTAGTTCTTTTAGTTTTGGGGACTTGGGTTTTCTTGTTTGTTTTTTGTTTTGTTTTGTTTTTACCACAAAACCATCCATTTTAGCCCTGAATGGTATGGAGTAGAATCTCCTATAGCTAACAGGAACTGACACAGACAGTAGTCCTGATAGAAAACTTCACCTACTTATTGTTTGAGTAGTATGTACTAAAATGCCTTTAACCAGTTAACAGCCAAATTTGCACAAAAACATGGCTTTATCACAACAATGAAAATTCTACCATTTGCCAATATGATTCACAATCATTCTTAGGCACTGTTTTACTCATACCTTATATATACCTTAATCTCTTAACAGTTATTAGTTATTACAATTAAAAAATATTGTTATAAAAGTCAAAATAAAAATCAAAGATCCAAGGAGAAATTAATTAAATCAAAAAAGTTAAAAAAAAAACTAATAACTTTTGACATATTATCTTCTTTCCCTAAATCAGGCACCAACTTTTCTGTCTCTTACTCTCCAATGTGAATTCAACTGTCTGAATCTCCTAAGCCCAAATTTTGAAATCATTTTTTATTCCTATCTCCTGATCATTCTCTAGAGTCATTAGTCAACAAGACTTGTTAGTTTGTCCTATTAGATTCATTTTATATCATTTCTGTCTTCATTCTAAACGTCAGTATATCAGTCTAGGTAGACTAATGTCTCCTTAAATATTGATTACTGTGACAGTCTTCTTCATAGCCACTCCCCTTAAATATATTCTGCATAACAATGATGACTTACTACATCTTTGGTAACATTATTTTTGCTCTAGAACACAGAAGTACTTCTACCTTTATCTATAAAACTCAAGCTTGAAAGTCCTCTACTATATGTTCAAAGCCTGTTATCTATATCCTCACTTACAGCCATCAGTTATAAGTATTCTGCAACATGCATCCTATTTTTCCCCTCATCAATTCTATTACTTATCCATGTTCATTCCCAATTCTTCCATTTTTTTTGTTTATTCGCCTTGCCCTTGACTATAATATCTTTTAGTCTCTTTGTCTAGCTAAATTTTACCCTTACTCTACACGTCAGTTTATGACTTTAGTTCTCCATTAAGCCTTTTACCCAACCTATAACAATGTTTCCCAACCCACCTTAAATTGAGATCACCAAAAAATCTAAATTATTTACTGCAGACCTCAGGAGATAATTAGGTTACCTCACCTGTAGGTAAACACTATCTACAGAATACACAGCTAAATATTTAAGTATGTAACAGTTTCAAATTGCCTACCGTACTTTCACTGTGTGTTCTGTCTCCAGAGGTAAAAATGGTGGGCCTTAGAAACAAGGTCCACATATTGCATTACTTTTTTAGACTTCCAAATAGTTTCTATGTTGGGCGTAAAACCTACAATTTATTAAGTATTCTATTTTCTTCAAGAAACTTCATGGAGCTTAACAGAAGAATTCTGAAGGAAATAAAGGCAATGAATGGGAAGTTACAGATCTTAAACATCTTAGAATGACATAAAAGTTAATATGCTCATGAGAAAAGCTTTAAAATGTCTTTCATCCTATTAGTATATATGGTACTATAATTAATATAATCATCAGAATTTTTAAAAAAAGGCTTGATATTTCCTACATTCAGTAAGCCCATACTAGTATAAAATTGAAACTTACTATCAAAGTCACAGCTCTATTACAAAATTTCAATCTACACCACTTCCCATATCTGGTATTTATTTCTATAATCTCTAAACAATGATTCAGAATTCTATAACTATAGTCTTTGCTTCATCAATAATCTTATCAAAAATATTAAGGGAAAATAGAGTGTGTTTGAATAAGCTACAAATAAAGTTTCAATATAAAATTTTTTAAAAACCTAGAAAACAATCTAAAATTCCAGTATCCTAAATATCCAATATTCATCAGCTGGAAAGAAGTCAAATAAATTATAATGTATCAACATAATAAATACTTAGAAATAATTTAAAAGAATTAAATAGATTTATATAAGTTAAAAAGGCTATCCATATATCAAATAAAAATAGAAAAATATAAAATAGTCTATTTTATATTCAATATTTTATATTCAATATTTAAAATAGAAATGTATACGTATATATATTTCAGTATGAGTATGTATTTCTTTAAAAGCTATAGTTTTAAGAGTTTCAACACTAAATAATGCTTAAGCTAGAAGAATAGTTAGAATTCGAGTTTATGTGCTTTCCACATTTGTTAAATCAGATAGATACTAGCAAATGAGTTGCTTCTATACTCACCATTATGTTATATTATTTAATAAGTTTTAAGTTCCCCTGTGAAAAGTTGCTTCAAATTTGTTTTCTAAAAGAGTAGGCCAAATTCTGCATGACATCCGTTGCTAACCTATTCCTATGCCTTTTACAACCATGGCTGTTTATTTAAATTGTATTCTGTACCACAGAGCACTGTGGACAAAATAAATAAGAGATAAGGTGTGGTGTATATTCATTATACTTAAACCCATTAACTATCAAAATTTACCCTCTACACAGAGTTTATGCACAAACATTCACAAAGAAAAATAAAAATCTTCTATACAAAAATGTTAAAAAGAATGTAACTGAATGGATATCAAAACTGGACAGCAGAAAACACTGGGTCAATGGAATAAACAGAAAACTGTACTTCTTCCCATTTCAATTGTTTTTAAATGACTTCTTAAATTAGAACTCTAACTTAAACAAAATTACATCTCTAAAATAAAATTCATTTTAATAAAATAACATGAATTCTGTAATATAGGTAGTGAAGAAAAACAAGGAATGACTTTATAGAATGAAATTCACAAAACAAAGTGTTATGACTAAAATTCAGAAGTAAAATATAAATAATAAAATAAGAGGATCAGCAGCGGTTCCAAAAATGCTTGTCTATTACCAATTTTAAATGTATGTGTATATATGTATATTTCAATTAAAAACAAGAGAGTCAATAATTTCTCATCAATGATTTGTAAACCAAAAAAAAGTAGAATAGAAAAGAGGTGAAAAATAAAGTACCTTCACCCTTTCTTCCTTGAAGTAGTTGACTATGAGTTTTTGTTTTATTTTGAAATAAAAGAACTAGTAGGAACAGTTAAAGTGACATAGAAATAATAAGGAAAAAGAAACAGATCTAATTATCATTAAGAACCAAAAAAATTTAGTTAGAACTCTGTCACTCTTATGCCCATTCAAAAATGTCTGTTGATTGAAAGGGAGTTAGAGAGCAATAAAGGCACTAGTTACATAGAATACTCTTTGTCCAGAATCTGTAATAAACTTAAGGTAAAGCATTCCACCAAGAGCCATTATTAGGTCTACACAGTTGTTTTATAGCTCATTTCTTGATCACTTTGTTATAATGGGACTCTCTGTAAACTCTTTTTTAAGTCCATGTTATTAAAGTGGCCAAAACAATTAAGATAAAATATAACCAAATAATCAGAACCATGTTCATGAAGAATGTATTTAAGGAACGACTCTACTTCATTAGTCTTCAATCAGAATCTTTCAATTCTGGATCTTAAAAAAGCTTAAAGATAAAAAACATTTAACATCTATTACTCCTCACTAATTCTTGTAAAATATAATAAATGCTATTGTTTTTAACCAACCATTTCCTAAAAATGAAAGAAAAAGAATCTTGACAGCTAAAATTTCCTTAAAACTATCTTACACTTCTGCAAAGGTTGTAACTTACAAGTATCCTACACACCTAACCATATAAATTCTCAAAAATGTATTTATTATAGAAAGAATTAGAATTTTTAAAACTAAATTAAAAAAAGAAATATCAATAACTTTAATAGCATAGTTATGTGTTAATATTTTCAAATATAAGATACAGTTAACTTCATGGTATAACCAAATATAAATTATATTTTTATTATGTCATGAATATTAACCATGCGATCTAAAATAAGATTGAGAGGAAGGCTATCACTGAATTGTGAAATTTTCATGTTAAAGAACAATCTTAAAATCATGCTATATTACTAATAAAATTATAAAGGATAAATGTAATATTTTACAAAATGCATGCTAATAAAACAGGATAAATGTAACAGCTATATTTCTAATTTACAACTTTACTTTCATTACCTCTCTTTCTTCAAAAAAATCACCACAGTGAGATCTAATTAGCTAAACACCTGGTATATATTTTATACCATCAGTTCCTAATTTACAAATAATGTTTTAAATAATGGGAAAGTCCAAATGCTGGTCATAAAAAAATAAATTTAACCCATAATGTAAGTGGAATAGTTCTGGTAATAGTCCATAGCCTTGAGTCCCAAAGCAAAGTTAAGAAAATATTGAGTGGAAGAAAAATGATCTCCAAGAGCTCACATAAGAAAGTACTTTGAGGAAAAAGACCATGAGTGAGAGAGGAAACTATGAGTATAGTATTCTGGCTAAAAGAGGCAAAAATAACAAGGTCTCAAGCAACAAGGCAACAAAGGAGTACTAATTGTATACATTATTCATTTGAGAAATAATCATAAGTTGGGAATTATTTGAATGAAACAACTTAGCATAAAGAATAAAACTTGAAATATACTTACGGATCAATAGAAACTTTAATACAGGTCATGTTCTTATCCCTCTGTTTATTGTCAGCTGCATTAACTATGAAATTAAAAAAATTCAATGAGTAATCAAATATCTAAATTATATAAATAAAATATGGACACAACTGCATGTACATCACTACTTAATATAAACATTTACATGTGGTAATAGTTGATGAAAATCGTTACTGCTAACTTCTAATACAAAACGTTATTTTCCAAACAATGATTTTAAACTTTATATCATATCAGATTACTATTTTGTCTTCTACCACAAAACAAGGGGGCGGATAGTTTTGTGATATGCAAAAACAAATTAAATAAGCAAACATCTGCAGTTTACAACACCCTACTTCAGGTCTAGAAGTAAAAAATTGATTTCATTATATTTTACCTTGGTAACAAATTACTTTCTTTTGAATCCCTTTCAATAAACTAGTGATTATATAGACAGATTGAGCTGAAACCAATCAGTAATTTTTGAACTACAAAGGCAAAATCTTTAGCATACTTAACTAATCTCTAAATCCTATGTGCAATAACTGATAATGTTTGTATACATTAACCAATTGCTTTAAGTAAAATCTGAACACAAGCTAGCTGTCAAATTCAACTTCAGTCATAGAAGGAATATGTTCATGATAAACACTGTGTAACCTAAAAGTAAAATTGGGTGGAAAGTTGGGAGGCAAGGATGAAAGGTACAAAACGTAAGTAACTGGTTTTACTCTCCTTTTCCAAGACCAACACAATTCTGCTTTCTAAGAAACTTCAAATGGCACTGATGAGGTGGCAGTACACAGTCTCTAGAAAGTCCTGGGCTAAAAACATTTCCAAAGTGCAAGCATTACCTAGGAGTCAATTAGGCATTTGAACTTCACTGTGATTTAATTAATCATGTGATTTGGAGAGGAACAAGATTATTGAAAATGATGACTGTTAAAATACCTCATTTGTTAGTGAAAAACACAATTTTACATGTCTCAGCTCAAACTCACTGAATCTGCAAGGCTCAGGCCCTGTAATCTCTATTTTTAACAGGGTAGGGGGGCCCATACCCCCACCCTGGGACTAGAATGCAAGCAACTCCCAGTTGACTGCACATACAGGACCACAGACCACTTCTGAGATTACTAATCAAATACAACACATTATTTTACAAACAAACGATTAAAACACAAAAATATGTCCAGATATGAAAATATAATAGCAAGTTATATAAATTTTCTGAAGAACATTTATATGCACCATAAAAGCCAGAGATATGCCTTTAAAATTTACACTGTAAATCTGTTGCTAGATATACAGACAGACAGAGACATTATAATGAAATCAATAGAAACATGCATTAAATCTTTAGCAAGTACTCACCCAAGATTTCATCAAAGATCTTGTATAAACCTGGCACAAAGGTAATATCCCTGCAATTCATTCCCACATCTTCATCATACACCCACATTAACTGCATTGAGAGAAAAATTCAAAAGGACTTATAGAGTAAAAGTGTTTAATATCAATTTTGCATAGTATAAACACATATCTGTCATTTACTCTATAAATATTTAGACCTTCAGTTATAATCAAACTCACTGTATTCGTATTCAATTTAAATAAACTCAAAATTGAGATATTATTCATTTTGTATCATTTGTACTTTTTCATACATAAAGTTAGCTTAATATAAAGCACACAGAATTGTTAGAAAGTGTTCACATAAAATAGAAGAAAAAAAAAATAACATATTTACTTTATACCTTTACTTCAAGCTATGTATTTTTCTATAAAAAAGCACAGCGTAAAATAATATAAACACAGCATTACTAGTTGGGAAATCTGAGCAAGTTACTTAATTTAAACTTCAGTTTCCTCATCTATAAAATGGAGATAACAGTATCTACTTCCACAAATTTTTAGAATCATATAAAAAATATGTGTAAACCAAGTCCATAGCAAGCATTAAACAACAATCATTACTGTGTATATATAAATTCTAGAATTTAAAGTAAGCCACGGCATGCATTAACTTAAGAACTTTTTCAAAAGCTTATATAGTATCATTTTACCCTATATGTCTTACCTCTGATAATTTTTATTGCCTGCTTTTTTTTTGTAGCAAGAAATGAAGACATTTTTATCTCTTAGATCCCTCTCCCTATTTTCCTTATGACTACAGAAACATAAAATTATGTACTTACAAAGCATATAATCACAAAAAGTTTATTAAAAAGATATAAATACATATATCCTAATTTCAAGAAAATTAAAAAATAATTACCTGTGTCAATGGCTCCACTGACCCAATGTATGTATCAGGACGAAGGAGAATGTGTTCGAGTTGTGTCTTTTTCTGATACACTCTCTCAACAGACAACTTCTTTGAAGAATCATTTCTATTTGCAGTTTCGGACTCTTCTTTTTTTGCAGCATTGTTCTGATCAAAAAGAGTCTAAAATTAACCAAAAAATCAAATTTAAATAACCTACCAAGGGGTAAGCTAAAATGTATATGGACATATGACATAGGGGTTTTTTTTAAACAACAAAATTATCTTTCAGGCTCACTGATTTTTAGGTCCTAAGAAAACACTCTATCTACCGACAGTCTAGTTATAGTGTGAAATCGCTGTTTTGACAGAGCCCAAAAAGTAGATATACACAGTCATCAGAATAGCTAGAAAACCTACATCTATTCAATCTAGAATTATAAACTTTTCCCAATTCTGCAAGATAACAAGTTAATTTTTGTAGTCCACAAGACTACCCAAGGAATGTGATCAGGTTCACAATAGCTAAACCTGGCTGGCTGCAGAGGTCCCAAATACTTCCAGATATATAAGTTCCCTGCCATTAAGCTACAATAGTTACTCCATTACTGAGAAACTCCATGATTCCAGTTTCTCTACTAGTTACAAGGAGGCAGAGGTTGGTGATCCTAATTCTAGCTATTCCTACAGCAGATAAGAATCCCAAACTCAAATTTCCAAGCTCTGAAGATTTTTTGTCTTCTTAATAGCAGCAGAGAACACACTTCTCTCCTAGAATTCCCTAATGCTGACAAATAAGACATACCACTAAAAGAAAGGTATTAATGGCCTGTTGTTTCAGGCCATTAAACAACTCAAATATAAGACACAATGAAAAAAATAAGATATCTTCACAAGTCTTTGAACTTTAGTAGAATTAAACACTCAGAAGATAAACAATGGAATAGAAATTCTGTACATTTAAACTAGCAATATACCACTTCAATCAAGTCCTAGACATAGCCATACCACCATCTTTAATTTTTAAAAAGATGTCATTACACAGCCTTTAAGTGTTTAAAAATCAAAATACATATAACTTCTGAGTGGTCCAAACCAAAACAAGTATTATAACATACAAACCCTATAAAAATTTAAACATTATAATCTTCTAATGCCATAAATTTTATATAAAATTAAAGAAATTTAATATTTCAAAATAACAGTATTACAAAAACCTCATTTTCCAGATTTTAAACTATGTTTTTAGACATTCTTTCATTTATAACGTTACCCATTAACACTGCTCAGAGTCAATTAAAAATAGCTTTGAACAAAGAAAATAATTCTGTTTCATAAAGTCTTCATATTATATTTCTGTCAAGCATTAGATGAACCAATGAGCCAGACAGTTTCCATATTTCTGATCATGAGATAATTGCTTATAGAAACAAATATAACAATAAAAACAGAACAGTTAAAACAAAGATCATAATGACCAAGATCACACTAAGAAAGGGCTTACAGATGATAAATGCAATGGAATCAAAGGTGAATAACTTCTTACCATTAACTTAGAACTCTTTGCAACTACTGGCATAGAAACTTATAATTGCTATGCAAGTAAAGGCTTTCCTAGTCCAGGCTACTCTTCCAAAACAAATCTCTCACACACACACATACAAAGCATTTTTTATATTAGACTCAACCATATATTAGGCTCATGTCTCCATAATTTGAGCTTCCACATTTGGCCCTGATGAGTTACACCAAACTGAAGTTGCACATAGGTAATGGAAAACAGAGGTAAAGGACTACCTTCCTGCTTTTTCAAGAATTTACAACTTTTCCCACATCTCCTTACTACCAATTGCCATCTCTTCCTCTCAAGTGGATAGAAGAATAAGGAAAGTTTGCTTTCACCTATCAGATTCGTATCAAGTTCAAAACGTTATTATTCTTGCTAGAATAATGACTCAAAAAATCAGAGATGTAGTTGGCTATGTCAGATTATTATTTATAATTTTCTCTAGGAATAACATAATTAGAAAATAAGTGTGGCAATACCTTTAAAACATTTTATGCCAAAATAGTTTACTATTTTGTGACAGGTGTCAAGGAAAGAAAAAGAGGTACCATTTTATTTAAAGTAATAAAAACCACTAAGAGATCTATAGTATTTATAGAATATAATAAAACAGATGTTTTGAAGTCTTTATAGATATATTAAGTCAACTCAATTATAATATTTAATAATTTCTAAAACTCTATATAAACTTTTACCCTGGATATTTCATTGTGTAAATATTTTTAGTTACCCACACCAAAAAATATTTGTAATATAAACTTCTATTGCTATAATTTTTATATAAAAATTAGGTGATCAAGTATTTTTAAATTACAGTTTACTAAAACTATACTGTTTAGTGAACAAAGTTACAAAAAGAGTAAAAAAGTATGAGCTTATTTTCATCAGAAAAAAAATTACAATATATATATGCATAGGAAAAAATATAAAATATACCCACAAAATATCAGTAAAAAGTATCTGTGAGAAGTAGAAATATGGGTTATTTTCATTTTCTTTTCTGATGCATTTTCTAATTCTCCAAAATGAACACATAAAGAATTATCTTAAAAGCTTATTAACCTATGTATGTGAAAACATAATTAAGCTAGAATAAAACTGAAAGTTTATTTTTTCTAGAGGCATTTTATATATATATAAGTATATATATATATAAGTATAAGTATATATATATATAAGTATATATATATATAAGTATATATATATATACTTATTACTTAAGCTGCCCCACCTTTCTAACTAGAACCTAGGCAATAAATAAATAAATAAATAAATAAATAAATAAATAAATAAGACTAGCAGCCTTAACGGAGTAGAAAGCAGAAATTAATATTGCCACCAGATTTGTCTTACTTTCCCATTCTGAACAAATGGTAGTTTGCAATGTTCACAACTCATGAACAGCAAACAGAGGAGGAAGTTTTCTGAGAGGTCTATAGCTTTTCTGCCAGAAACCTGAATTAATAATGGTTTCGTTCAGCTCTTGTTTATTAGCAAATCTGGCTCCCCTGAGTAATGGCCAGGCCACTAAAAATCAAAATCTGGGGTAAGATAAGAGAGGGCAACTTCCCTCCCCTTTCCCATTCAATAGGAGGGTCTCATCCCTAGAACAGTATGAATTCAAACTATCTCTGCCTATGAACAGAAATTAAATGAGAAAAATCTGTTGATAATCTTACCTCCAGCTGTTATTTCTGCTATCTGTATCTTTTAGTAAAGAAAAAAGAAAAAAGAAAAGGTCACCCTGAGCAGCACTTCGGTTTTATCACTATTGCTGATAACATTCAGAAAAAAAGAGTCAAAAATTAGCCTAAACAGAAACAGGTTAGCAAATTCATATCTTCATATTTATAAAAGCACTCTCGATATCACAAATGACAAAGGTTTTGATACCTGTAGACTAAGAGAATTATGCTCATTTTAAATATTGAAAAGAGGTCTTTTGATTCAAAATGATTTAACCTTTTCTTATTTTTATATGTTCATAGTAATGACATACTATAGTAATAGCACTAAGCATTCCATATTGACAAAAAAAATTAACATTATGCTCTTAAAATTATTACCAAGAGCATTCTGAATCAACTTTAAGGTTTGATGAAAGTTGAAAACTTGTGATTTAAGTTTATTTGTAATATATTTTACTCATTGTGTGGTCAAATTACCCAACTGTGTATAGTAATAAATAATTCCAGCACTTAATTACACTGGAATCTAAGAAATTGGGGAAACATTTGCATTCCTGCATAAAACTAAAAATAGCGAAATACAGAATAATCTTATACTAAGATATTCCTCATATCTAAAAAAGTTGTTTCAATTGTATTCTTTGTGATTTATGCATATGATACCATAATTGACTTTTTCTAAAGTTCAAAAATTGGCTGCCAATACATTAGTGGGGATTTTCAAGCATCAAAGTAATATGTAAAATCTATTTTAAAATATGAATCCGTTTTATAGCACTTTTGCAATACTGCTAACTCCTAGTAAAAGAATGCAGATTTCATACTTATCCAAGTCTCAACCTTTATAAATATTTCTTAATCAACAGATGAAAAGAATATTTCTCAAGCACCAGAAAAAAAAAAAAAAACACTCCAGGAAAACAAACCCATTTTAGAATGGGTATGTACCAAGATCATTTTGTAAAAAAGAAAGATTCTTCTTGCACAGAGTTGTCACCTAAGATATAGCAATTTGGAGTGATCACCCACAGTTCCTGTTTTTCTGTGGGAAAATGAATTGCTGCCAAAGAGGGGAAAAGAGATGGACTGCCAATTGGTGCTAAAACGGAACTGAGCCAGTTATTCACAAAATCAGCACAAAAATCTCACCATCACCAGGCAAAAGCCTGAGCAACAAGCCTCTTCTATCTTCTATAAGATCCCCTCAGACTTCACATTACCCTTTGTAACATCTCCTCCCCTTCTTTTTTCCCTCAAGGTTGCCATGCTTGATGTTTTAGCCATATTTCACCTACATAAAAATACAGGGCCAAGTTATCTTCCCACCATTAATGAAAAACAAAAACCAACAGTTTGTTTTCCATCTATGCTCCCCCAGATTTGTCCTCCTGCCTCCCAAAAAAGGAGAACAAGAGAAGATAGAAAAAATATGTGATACTTAAAATCAAAAGAAATGCTAAAATGTCCACTACGGAAAAAAATCTTCCTCCAAAAAGCATCCAAATCTGAAAAAAAGAAGTAAAATTGTCACTATTTGCAGATGACATATTATATATAGGAAATTCTAAAAAGTCTACCAAAAACACTATTAGAACTAATAAACAGATTCAAAAAAGTTGCAGAATACAAACTCAATACACAAAAAATGTTGTGTTTCTGTATACCAATAACAATCAGAAAGAAATTAAGAAAACAATCCTAGTTACAACTGCATCGAAAATAATAAAATACCTAAGAATAAATTTAACCAAAGAGGTGAAGCCCTATATGCTGAAAATAAGACAATGATGAAAGAAATTAAAGACACAAATAAATGGAAAGATAGTTCATGCCCATGGATTAGAAGCATTGATATTGTTATAATGTCCATACAATCCAAAGCAATCTACAGATTCAATACAATCCCTATCAAAATCTCAGTGGCATTTTTTGACAGAAATTAAACAAAAATCAACTCAAAATAGATTGACATGAATATAAGACCTGAAACCATAAAACTCCTAGCAGAAAACACAGGCTGTAAGCTTCTTGACATGAGTCTTAGTGACGATTTTTAGGATTTGACAACAAAAGCTAAGACAACAAAAGCAAAAAAAAAACAAGTGAGATTACATCAAATTAAAAGCTTCTGCACAGCAAAGAAAATTAACAACAAAATGAAAAGGCAACCTACTGAATGGAAGAAAATATTTGCAAATTATATAACTGTAAAGAAGCTGATATTCAAAATACATAAAGAACTCATACAACTCAACAGCAAAAAAACCCAGACAACCCCATTTAAAAAATGGATAGAGAATGTGAATCAATATTTTCCAAAGACATATAGATGGCCAACAAAAACACGAAAAGGTGCTCAAAATCACTAATCATTAGAGATAGAAATATGCAAATTAAAACCACAATGAAATATCACCTCACAATTATTAGAAGGCTATTATCGATAAGACAAGAAATAGTGTTGGTGAGGATGTGGTGATAAGGGTATCCTTATGTACTCTTGGTGGGAATGTAAACTGGTGCAGCCATTAGGAAAACAGTATAGAGAGTCTTCAAAAAATTAAAAATAGAAATACCATATGATCCAGTGACTTCACTTCTGTGTATTTACCTTAAGAAAACAAAAACACTGACTCAAAAAAGATGTATGCACCCCATGCTCACTGCAGCACTATTTATAATAGCCAAGACATGAAAGTAATCTCAGTTGCCCATCAATAGATAAAAGGATAAAGAAAATATTACAGATACACAGAGAAATATTATTCAGCCATAAAAAAGAAGAAAATCTTGCCATTTGTGACAATATGGATGAAACTTGGGGTCATTATGTTAAGTGAAATAAGTCTGAGAAAGGCAGATACAATGTGATCTCACTATGTGAGGAATCTGAAAACAAAACCTAACTAACTCATAGATACAAAGAACAGACTGGTAGTTGACAGAGGTAGGGGAGGGGAAGAAGGGTGAAGGTAGTCAAAAGGTACAAACTTCCAGTTATGAAATAAATAAATAAGTAGGAATAATGCACCACACGCACGGTGACTACAATTCAATACTGTATTGTATATTTGCAAGTTGCTAAGAAAGTAGATCTTAAATGTTCTCATCACAAGAAAAAATTGTAACTATGTGGTAATGGATGTTATACTAGACATACTGTAGTGATCATTGCTCAATATAAAAAATACACTTTCTCTGGGACAAAAGAAATAAAAAATACTTATCATTGGATTAAAAAAAAGGAAAATGTGTGTGAGTGTGTGTGTGTGTGTGTACACTTATCTGAGAGTTTACTATATGTCAAGCATTGTGGAAATTATATGAATAATCTCAATCTTCATAACAGCTTCATAAAGCAAGACACATTATTATAATTCACTTTTTACAAATGAGGAAACTGAGGTCTGCAGAGGCTAAGCATTTTCCCAAAGCTAACAAAGCTAGTTCTTGAAGAAGGTGAATTATGAAACCAGATGATCTGATTTTATAGCCCATAGCTTTAAAGAGCTTTATACTAAATGTATATACCTTAAAAAGGAAATGTACTCCCTAACTTTTTACATGAACACAAAAGTTTAGTAGAAAGAGATATAGGTATACCCCAGAAGGCTTTATTTATCCTGTTACATCAGGGTATAAAAGATGAGTTTTTCTGGTTTTTAATATTTTCAAATTGTGGAGCAGTGTAAATGATGGTTAAGAATATAAGCCTGGTTAAAATCTCACCTTTGCCTCAGCTATGTCCAGTTTACCTAATCTCTTCAAATAAGAATTATACTGATCTCACCTTTTCTTTAAAATGGGTCCTATTTGTACTGATTAAAAAAAAAAAAAAGAGGCCTATTAAAAAAATACTTTGTAAAATACAACTGTTGCCACCACCAAGGTATTGAACAGATCTGAAACATACGGGTAAACACACTTCTATTCAGAAAAGTTAACAGTTCATAAAAACTTTCTAAAAACTGATATTTTGTTATTTGAGAATGTATCTAAAGAACAGTGCTACCTGACCACTGACCTTATGATAACAAAAGAATTGTCACGAAGTTAGTACTTTATCCAAATTGTTAACAATAACTAAGGTTGGATTATCTATCCAACTCTTTGCTGAACACTATAAAGGATACAAACACGTAAAATACATGGCCTCTGACTTCAGGAATTTATAATCTAATTGTTAAAACAAAATTATTACCCATGAAAGTTACATTTAAAAACAATTTATGTTTTATGATCTATAAGAGTAACAGAAAAAGATGAGTACAAACTAGAGGATAAAAGGTTGGTGAAACTCTGAACTAACCTTGAAGAGTAATAAAGATTTAGACTAGTAAAGAGAAGAGAGACATTCCTGACAGAATGTTAGGATACAAAGGCAAAGTGACAAAAATGAACATGACCTGCAGGAGACCATGAAGAGAGAAATCTAACTATGAGGATTACGAGAAATATATTGCTATTGAGAGGGCACATAATTTATGAAATAATTGTCTTGAAAATCTGATTGAGCAGTTTAGACTTGCAATAATGAGCCACTAATGCAAGGTTCTTAATATTAATATTTAAAGAATATTTAAATATGCAGTCATGTTTCCTGGATTAAAAATATTCAGTTAAAAAATGTTTTGTTTCATAAAGTTTTACTTTAAAATACTACAAAGTTAATTGCAGTTTTATATTTATTAAAAAGATACATTTTAGAAATAAAAACTGAAATATTTAGAGATGAAGTCATATAATTCTAGGATTTACTTTGCTTCAGAATAATGAGAAGGGGAAAGGTGGGTGACCTTGAGTTGATAACTATTGAAACTTGATAGAAGGAGATTACTTATACTTTTCTGGACACTGCTTGATATTTTCTATTACAGTATTTTTTTTAATCAACCAGAGTATTACTGGGGAAAAAGACCAATATTCAGATAGTGATTAACTGTATTCTAATATTTCCACAAATTTATTTTTTACAACCACTTGAAGACAATAAAAGACGAGTGCAATGAATCAAAGTTTTATAAGCTAAAAGTTAATTCAAGAAACTCTACTTCCTTCAAAGAACCCTTCATAGCTGCTGTCAATTTTAGCTCAAAATAGTTTTACTATATATTATATTTTTCACTTTTTAAAAAATTTAGTTCTGCCAACCCAACACAAACCAAATACACTTAAAAGGAGAAGTTAATGTAAATCTTAAACCACTTTGCTTTGTGATTTCAGGTATTGTAATGTAAACTTTCATGTAGTGACAATGTTAACACTACATGCTGGCATGCATCCCAATAGAAGTTAATAGAAGCTACTCACAACAGCATTACTCACCCACCCCCAAAAGAATAATGATATCGGGGACAAATTACATTTTTAATTTTTCCTGTTGCCCATAAGCAGGTGGCAATATAACATCAGTTTCAATAAAGCAAAGTTACCCATCTTCAGAAATAGATTACCGCTGCAACAAACTTCTGAACTCCTTCCAAGTTAATGATCTGCTTTCACCTGGTTTAAAGATATTTTATGTAAGGCAATTTGATTATTCTGAGTGTGCATTTCTTGAACTTCACCAATAAAAACAAAGATTTGGTAAGCCCAGCAATGTGCTACAGATGTCATCTCACTTAATTTTCAATGTGACCTTACTTTACAGATAAGAACACAGGCTTAGAAAGATTAGGTCCCTTGTGCAAAGTCGACAGAATATGTGTTGGAGACAGAATATGATTCTACCTAAATCTCACGTTGAAGTCCATGCTCAGAATCACCTCTATTGTCTTCCATAAAACTAAACTAGTCTATGATAAATGGTGTATATGATGGACATAAAGATGTTCAGATAATCTGACTTAACATTTAAACAAGCATCATATCTTAAAGTGGACTGATGGAGTAATTTTTGGGGTAATTTTTTAATAAACTAATTTGAAAAGAGAATATAATCTACAAGTAAAAGACTAAGTGATTTTCTCCTTATTTTACATTTCCCATATAGGTTTATAACAAAAAGTATTTAATCAATAAATCAATTTTAGTTTCAAATGAATTTTTCTATTAAATAAGACCCTCTAAGTTTCACAAAATTTCTTATATAAATGAAAGTTTCCTATTGAATTTGGAAGAAAAAGTGGTCATTTATTTACCTATGAAGTTAAATAACAGTAAGTTAAAATATTGCCATTGAATGTTAAAAAAAGCCAACCAATTCAATCTTGGTGCAACATGTTTACCATTATAGAATCACAAGTCCTCAGAGAAAACACTGATCAGGCCTCAACACTTCCAAACAGTGAATGAGAACCATCTGGCAAACTAACTCCATTTTCAGAAGTTTGATTTTAGTAACGGGTAAGGGCCATCAATTTTAAAAAATCATCCTTTTGAGGTTATACATTTCCTCTTCCTCACTCCCCAAAATGTCCACATGGACCACTAACAAATGTCCTAAAGATTCAACAATAAGAGCCAGGCAAGTTATTTTGCAAAGCACCTTGGCACAAAAACATAAATGTTTAAAATATTTTCCTGCTATCAGCAACATGCTTTTTACAGGGAGTACTTATCAACACAGCACAAGGGCTACTCAACTCACCTAAATTTCACCCAAGCATAGGGAAATTGAAGATTTAATAAAAATGTCAATATGAAAGTTTCCCTTGGGTGTTTCAGAAAAGAGAGGGATCTATCCCTCTCTTTTTCTCCTGAATACCTCGTCACTTGCCTGAGCTGGGCTTTTTTTGTGTAGGAAATGACCCTGGTCTGAACTCGGTGCTGAGCAAGTGAAACGCCAATGAATTATCGATCCGCCGTGGGAATTGGATCCCTCTAGGTCTTCCCTCTTCTACTTCTCAGCAGGAACTGGGCGCCGAAATCCTTTAACTCTAGGACAAATCACTTCAGTCACCTCTTCAACACTCTCCGTTCAGCCCCCACCCCGTTTCATCCTCGATGCTGACGCAGGTGAGCGCTTCTTCTAACAATCTCGCCCTGACAGATGGACAATCTAAAGTATATCAATGGCTGTGAAACTGCCATGCGAATGCGCTTTCAATTGAATGAGACTTTCCGAGCTCAAGTTAAATTTGCTGTAGACCTATCACCCACCAAACCCGTTCGTCTTTGAGAGATCAGAGAATCCGAAGTGGTTACATTTTCAATACACACACACACCTTTCTCGGGAATTTCTTAAGCCATATTTGGAGAAAGTGCTGACCCACACAGACACACATGCATTATTGCCATACCCATCATCTCATTCCTGACTGCCCTGTAAGAGTCCAGGAAACAGGAAAAAAAGATAAAGGGGGAGGCTCCATGTCATGTCCATGGTTTGTCCCCCAAAGTTTCAAGTGTGCATTATGCTCCTTCAGCCGGAGCCTCGACCGCAGTAAAGAGAAGAAAGAAAAGGGGCGGGGAGCGGGGGGTTCTGCTGGAAGAGACCCCGAAGGGGCGCCCGTTCCGAGAACCGGATTTCCCTCTTTCTCCTTCTCCCCACCCCCACGCCCAGTCAGCCCGGCGGAATTCCTGCCCCGAAGCGGGCTGGGAACAATGCGGCGGCCAGACCCCGACCCCCCAGGCGTCCGCCACTCACCACCCAGGTCAGTGCCCCGTTGCCGCCGGCTGCCGCGCCGCCGCCCGCCTTGGCCATGGTGGGTGCCTCCGCTCACAGGCCCCGAGGCCCCGGCCGCCGCCGCCGCTGCTGCCTCCCTGCTGGCCGCCCGGCCCCGCTGCTCCGCACCGAACGCTCCGCTCGCCGAGCTCCTAGCGGCGCCGCCCCCAGCGCCCCATCGCCGAGACCCGGGGCGGACGCCCGGTCTAGCCCACTGAGGAGGCCGCACCGCCCGCCGCCCTCAAACTCGAGGCGCGGCGGCCGCGTCGCCCGGGCCTAGCGCGGCCGCTCAGGAAGAGGTGAAGGAGGAAGCGGGAGGAGGCCAGCGGCGGAGCCTCCTCGCCCGCCTGCGGAGCCTCAGCAAGCAAGGCCGAGGTTCGGGGGTGCGAGAGCAAACGCGGCCGGGGAGCCCCGGGCGTCCGGACGTGGCGGGGACGCAGAGGCGCCTTGTCCTTCTTCACGATCCGCGAAGGCCGGCTGATCCGGGTGCCAGAGTCGCCGCCCGCCACCGCCACCGCCGCCTCAAAGGCCGCCTTGCTCAGCTGCGCTGCAGCCCCGACTTCCTCACATCCATACACCGAGAGGGACAATAAACAGAACCTCCGCTGCCGCGGTCGCCTCCCTCTTGTCCGGCATAACACCGCACACACACATTCGCACACTAGGGAGGGAAGGCGCGGCGGCCGCCCCCGCTGTCAGTCAGTGCCCCGCCGCCCAATCGGGGCCTTGTCGCCGAAGCCTCTCAGCCAATCCAGAAATTCCAAGCCCCTTGAGGGGCGGAACCCGAGGGGGAAACGTCATTGCGGGTAGCAACCGAAGGGAAGACTTGGGTTTTTTTGTTTGTGTGTGTATGTGTGTGTGTGTGTGGTTTTTCCATTTGAAGGGACATCAGGGGCTTCTGTCAAGGGTCATTTGAGGGCGGCAAAGGGAAAGGGTTGAATTCGCCTCAGGTCGATTTTAATCCTCCAAGCATGCTATTTACTCTAAGACCTAACCTCGAAGCCGAGGCATTTCTTTGCCGGGGACTGCTTGGCGGGGTAGGGCTGGGTACAGGCGGAGGGGGCTGGCGGGGCGTGGGGGGGCAGGGAGCAGGAAGAAGCTGGGGACCGTCCCAAAGGGAAAGTATTTTTAAAGAGCGGTTACAAACCACAGTCAAGACGTTGTAGATCACTGGTGCAGGGAGCGCCCTGTGACCTGGGCCTCTCCAAAGCCCCAAGTGGACGCTTCTGCTGAAACAATCCTTTGCTCAGAACTTCCCTTCCTCCATCTCTTTCTTCCCTTTCTCCCCTCCACTCCCCCACCCCCCCAAAAAAGGGATACGGTCAGTTTCAAGAAAGCTGCATTTAAAGCACTTAAATGATAAAAGACACACAGAGAACATTCTAGGGAAAGAATGCAGGTTGGGTTGAAGGTTCTGTTTCTACTCTTTGTTGACCTTCTCTGAACATTGCAAAAATGTCAGTGTCACTTTTCTTTCTCATCTGTCCAGAACTATGCCTCTTTCCTCTAAGAGGGCATGTTTACTTTTTAAAATTGTTTTCGGTGGAATTTTAAATGTACATTAAAAAAATAATTTCATTCACATTAAAGCTTTCTAAGAACGCAGATTACTCATACAGCTGCACCAAAGTCTTTGGCAGATGGAAGATGGCTTTACTTCATTCTGCGTTTCAATGTAATTCCATTCAACAAGTATTTATTGGGCACACACTCCGCCATCCTGGGCCAGGCTCTGCGATGGATTCCTAATAAAAACAGGGCCCCTGATTTCTGTAAGACAGACTAAAAGGCTGTTAGTTAACTGTCACCAAAATGAGTGCTTGAGGGCATGAAGTACCACCACATAGTTGTGATGAGAGCTTTTTAAAAAGATAACAGTATTGCTGCTTTGTGAAAAGGTGTTTGTGTGAACTTCTCTTTCGGCTGTGCATTTCCTCTCAAGGGAAAACAAAAATGTCTTAGGTCACATCTTTCAACTGCCTTCTGAGTCCAGAGAGGTGGGGAACTCTCAAACATGGAAACAATTTAAACATCGTTTTTCTTAATTAGCTCCCTAGTGGCCATGTAATTTTGGCATATTTGGAACTTTGGTTCAGAACAGCGAAGCCTTTCTTTACCTTGAACTTGAGATGCAAGCTTGTATATTGAGACAGACCACGTTCTAATCTGGGCTCTGAACCTGATCAAACTAAGTATCTGTGGCTGTTACTGAACTTCCCTGAGACTTTGTTTGCTCCTTGTTAAAATGAGGATTTTTACCCTTGTATTTACTGTGATTTTGCATCTTCAAAGTACTCTTATTTTATAAGTTTGAAAAGGGGGTAAATAATTTTAAAGACTGCGTTTTTTTAAATAAATATATATACATTAAGTATATATATATATATATATGTATAAGAAGTCAAGCTATAAAGTATATAGCTTTCTCTTTTTTAAACTTCATTTTTTCAAAGCTGCTCAGCCTCGTTTTGAAATGAACAAAACATATTCGATGTCAAATAGATTAATTAATAAAAATCTTATTTGTCTTTTCACTTACCTCTTAGGTGAGCCACTGAGTCTTTTACCTTCGCAAATAGAAGACACTCTAGTAAATATAACTGGTTTTATTCTTATGAAAATACTGACTCCTAAAAGAATTACAAATAAAAAAAGCTGTTGAATATACTTATAGGCAAATGCCTAGTTCAAAGCAGAGAGTCTTAATGAATGGGAAAAGGTATCAAGAACAAAAGTATCTCTTAAGATGGAATTTTCCAGATTTCTGTACTGAAGCTACCATTATTTTTCTTTTGTAACTAATAAATATTATATCCTCACCAAAAAAAAAAAAAAAGTATCTCAGCTCCTGAAAATATGTAGGTCTTGGTCTTTTTAACTGTGTGCAGCAGACTTAACATATCTTTATGATAAAATTGGTTGTACCTAACTTGAGCACAGCTTTCCCTTCTGGGGTTTTGTCAAATAATTTTTATTTACAGAGTAATTACAGCAATAATTGCCACATTAAAAAGCTCTATATCTGGTTTGTCTTGTTTGGAATACTATTTTATCTATATGTGTATATTATATTTAAAGACTTAATTTCCACCCATTAGCAAACAGCAACCAAAATGAAAAATTGTAGAAATCAAAGTTAATTCTATAAACTGTAAAAATAAAGGTCTTTATGTAAACAAGCTTTCTGAGTATCTTCCATAGGGGCTTACCCTAACAACTTTAGAAGTTTTATTTTTAGATCTAATGTTTCCCTACTGTATTAATAAAAAAAAGTATTTATCATGCCTACTATGTGTTAGGTACCCAGGACCTAGGAGTTCAAAAATCATGAAATGAGGTCTCCGTGTTGAGTTTACACCTTACCTTATATAGTTTTGAACTAACTTTTTAAGCTGAAAAGCAATTGTATGTTTATTTCCTATTTAATAGTTAACCTGATGAGTCACACCTATTATTGTACTTTATACACAGTATATAATTTAATCAATAAAAATAAATTGTCTAAGAAGATAGTAACACAAAACTATATTTCTAGATGCCTGGCAAAGTTTCAATAGAGTTTCCACTTAAATCATATATAGTTCCAACGCTGAGATTCACTTAGGGGGCTGGGGTACTAATCTTTATTCTAGTGAGCATTTAAATAAGATAATATTTGGAGTCAAAATTCAGTGTCTGTAACTTTACCTCTCTCTCTCACTGTGTTAGTTTTTATGGGTCCTTAATACATACAAAGTTGCTAGACTAAAAATAAGAAGAAAAACTGGCCTACAGTAAACTCAAGAAATGATAATATAATCCAGGTAATGACTATTAAATGTCTTCAATGCAATTTAGTTTGTTATATTTCTTTAGAAATGAGCTCAAGGTATGGAAGAAAACTACCATCAATGTAGCTTTTTGGGTTTCAGCATTTCTATATTCAATATTATATTATTGACCTTGATTTTTGAGACTATTTAATTGCTCTAACTATATTGTAAGTATATTTTTACTTTAAAAAGGTACTTAAGCACCAAAGGAAACAAGTGTTTATGAATGTCCAAAGACATCAATGACCACCACATTCCTGAGTATTATCACCACAGGGAAAGCATAAGGGCTAAAGGTATTCATTCAAATTCTACCTATAATAAGTATGGGTGAGATGTTTGTTTTATTTGACATCTTTTGGTTTGGAGAACTTTGTTTTGATTGGTTTTGGCCAATCGATGCTGATCCTCTGATAATGTTTCTAAATACTCGTACAGACAGAAGGAACATTTTAGATGGTGCAGATCAGCAATAACTCTGGGTTTTTAACTATACTGAATTACATAACATGGAGAATATAATTAGCATGTACTTCAGTTAAAAAGGCTATTTGTGGCCTTTGAAAGGATCTAATATTAGGTTTGAACTTTCAAAGAAGCATTTTGTTGTAAGAGAACCCAGCTTTAGGGGACATTAGATGTCATCATTCACCTAACCGTCACCAGTAGAATATTATGTGATCCTAGCATGTGAATTGCTAAATTATGTTTGAAGTTTCTGATTATTCAGAGACATCTGATTCAGTTATTAGGTAGGTTTATGAGACTCGGACCTAAAGACATGAGGTAGTAGTGACTTTTCCAACTAAACTATTTCCATTTCAGAAGAGCTGGAAACTCTAAAGCTTGAGTTGCTAAGTTGTTTTTATTCTGCGGTATATTTAAAAACTTAATGGGCTTGGGGCAAGAAGTGTGAGAAATATTTACAAAAGAAGAATGTAAGACATAAAGCCTTAAAGTTAAAGGCATTTATGGAACAGATCAAAAAGGTACCTGCAAGTTATCTAAGGTGACAAGTTAAAAATCAGAACTTTGAAAAGGTACCATCTTTTAGTGTGCCGATCAACAACAAAAAAGCATTGTTCCTATATTCAGAACAGTTAAGCACAGATTAACCCAGATATTTTATATAACTATCTTTGTCTATAAGCTTTCTTCTTTGAGAGGGCTGTCTGAATGTGGAAAGATCCAGAAGGCCCAAGAATGCTGATTCATCAAGGACTATATCTCTGGTTTAAATGGTGTTTGAGAAAAGTGAAAGAACAAGACTATCCTGTTCAGTAAATGGTATACTACATAGTGTTAGCCAATCCTAGAAAGCACCTGTCACATAGGAGTTTAATAAATAATTGCTCAAGGAATAAACTTGAGACATATCAAGAAGTCCCTCATAGTGAAAGAGCTCATCTACCACCCGTGATGGTGCTGAAAGTTGGCCAGAATCCCTAAGTCTTGTTTTTTCGAATGTTCTTGGTTGAATACCAGAGAGTATAAAAGTACCTTAAACTTTAACAGTTAATAGATTATCAAGAATTGGTTAAAGTCTTGTTCCTCTTTAGAAATGAAAAACACCATGACATGAAGAGGAAAAGAAGAGAGGTTATGGTACCAGGAGAAAGAATTAGGGTTGGAAGCAAAGAGATAACAAAATAATTGAAACATGTGAAACTGACTGGAGAAAGCAAACACATTCTGACAATAGAAATAGAAGAGCTAGCTGTAGCTTTCTCAATGCTTATTCTTCATTTCTCACCCATTTACTGAGAACCCTGCTATCTGTTTGGGATAGTACTGGATAGACACTTTCTCTTTCATACCTATTAGCTTAATTAACTCTCAGAAACTTAGAAAGTCACAGAGCTGAGTTCTTGGTAGAACTGAAATTCAAACTCAAGTCTCTCTTACTCCAAACCACACCCATTTGTCACAATGACAAGTTGGCTAACATACTTGGCAATATAACATATTTGGCAATGTGTTAGGAACTTGGCAATACTGGTGAATAATTTTGGTCCTCTGTAAAATCCTTTGGTGATTAAATTTTATTGTTAAACTATGATGACATGTATCTATATTTGAATGACTAGAAATTCTCTTTGAAACCAGCTTAAATTTGCTATGCCTTACTTTGTTACAAAATGAGTTACTTTTTGAAGACAAAGGATCACCAAAGAAAAAAATACCTCTGGGTCCCGTGACATCTCTCTATACACATGATTGTAAATCTTATAATCTAAATTCAGTATTATAATTATAGAAGATTCTCAAAGAGCTAACTTTCAAATGTAGGAGGAAAAACACAGAAGTACCTTGGGATTGGACTCTTGGATTCACATTTTGGATAACTTCAAATTCACAGTAGAAGATACTTAAAGCAGCATAAAAAATTCCCAAATTATTCAGTCATAGGGAAGACTTGTTTGTGGATACTCCATCTATTATAAGGATTATTTGCCTTTTTGTAATCTATTTTTATGCATTACGATTTTGCACCTCTCATTCCAGCACTTTGCAAATAATGTTTCTTAGAATACTAATTCCTTGAGGTATAAATGGATATTTTGGAAATTATAAGTCCCCAAACGACGCACACCATTGTATAGTACCTATGCATAAGGAATTTATAAAACAATAGCATTTTTGTCTTTGCAGTAAACAAGTCTAACTTATTTAGCCTTGAAATTCTATTTTCAGAAATATCTATTGACATCCTCAAAACATATGCTTTAATGAAAAGAATTTGGGAAATGCTGCCACTTTTTATATTATTTATTTTATGATGTGTTTGTTTTATAAGTTTAGAAAGTATAAATAAATATGAAGCAAAGAACAAAATGACACAATTCCACCACTCAGAAAATCTATTAACAATTGGTGATTATCTTTCTATTCTCTTTATAAATCTGCAAAAATATATACTTTTTAAAAGGAAACACTAAGCTCTAGTTAAGTTATTTAAAATTTAAAAATGAGTTCTATCCCACCAGAATGGCTAAAATTAAAATGCCAACTGTTGGTAAGGATGTGGAGCAACAGAAACTCTCATACACCACTAGTAGTATGCAGCTTAGTAATAGCACTTTGAAAAATTGTTTAATAGTATCTACTAAAGCTAAATATCCATGTATAATATGAGTCAAAAATGAACAAGGTTTGTATAAACCTAGGTTTATACAAATAGAAACACATATGTACCAAAAGACATGCCTAAGAATACACATAGCAACACTATTGTCATAGACCCAAACTAGAAACCAAATGCCCATTCATCTAGGATAGAATGAATATATTGTACATATTCAGCAATGAAAATGAATGGTCTGCTACACCTAACATGTATGAGTTTCATAAATACAATGTTAAGCTAAAGAAGTCAAACAGAAAAGAATATATACTGTATGATCCCCTTTATATAAAACTTAGAAACAGGCAAAACTAACCTATGATGTTAAAAGTCAGGATGTGGTTACCTGTAGGAGGAAGATTCTGGGTGCTGATAAATTCTATTTATTTGAACGAGGTGATGAATACATGCTTATGTTCATTTTGAAAATTCATCCAGCTGTATATTTTTGAATTTTAAATTTTTCTATATGAATAATATGCTTTAAAAGTTTACTTTTTAAAATGCTGTATCACCCACACTTGAAGAAAGAAAAATGAGAGCGTGGAAAGATGGGATCATTGATACTTCTGAGCTGATCAGAGATTTAGAAGATTCATACCCTGAATGTGAAGTAGTAGGAATACCATTACCAATTTATTTCACATTTTCCTTTTTATGTGTGCACAAAAATGATATTAAAAAATTTTTTCAGTAAGCACGAAATGAAACTTAAGTGATAAAAAGAATGTTGCCACACCTGAAGCTCATACCTTCACTTCCTGAACTAACTTCCAAAAAGAAAAAAATAGAATTTTCCAAATATGAATAATAATTATAACTACTATTATTGACACTATACTTTGGCACTGTGCTAACATTTTACTTGCATTATCTACTTTAATCACCGCAAGAAATGTATGAGTTAAAAATTTTTAAAAAGTTTTCCAGATTGTAAAGGGAATACCTTCTGGTTATAAAAACCCAATAAAAAGTGTGTCCAATAAGAAATGCAAACATTCCTTAACATGTATTTTCCCCATAAATGTCACTGATTAACACGTTGGTATGTGTCCTTCCAGACTTCCAACACACACACATGCATACTAAAGAGAAGTCAGCAATTAAGGGGATCATATTATAAATACATCTCTGTGACTTGTTTTACTTACTTTATCTCCTAGAAATATTTTGTCTGTCCATAAATTTATCTCATTCTCTTAATGACTGCAGTGGTTATTTAACCAATTCACTATAAATGGGCACTCAACCAGGAACACTATTGACTTTTTGGACTGAATCATTCTTGAAAGACCTGTCCTATGTATTGCAGGATGTTTACCAGCATTCCTGGCCACTACCCACTAATCCAGTAGCATACACCTCTTCCCAACTCACCTATCCACCCATTCCTATTGTAACAAACAACAATGTATTCAGATATTTGAGGGGAAAAAAATATATCCAGATACTTTTTACTCCTTAGGGACAAAATCATTCCCTCCCAGCACCAAGAACCACTGGTATAGAAGGATATTTATGTTGTTATTTTTAACAATGCAAAAGGGATTCACTAAACAGCTTGGTGTTATTTTTTATGAACTGTGTTTTACAGATGAGAAAACTGGGTAGGAATCTTGATCTGCCTCAGGTCGCATTGCTGTAGGTAGTAAAAGTAAGATATGAACCTAGTTCTGTCTCCTCCAGAGTTTGTAATTTCAATCTCCTTTCTAGATCTACTATAATTTCACTACCCAGCTGGTTGTTTTAGAGACCAGTCTAAGAGAGATAATTGGAACAGTGAATATTACTACTTGTTGAGAGTAAAATAAATAAAAATTAAAGTATCTTAGCTCTGACAAACATCTTTCAGTTTCTTCTGACAGAACTAGGAGTTAAAACTGTTCTTCTTTCTAAAGGTGCCTATAGCAGAACAAGTTATTTATAATAAACATTTAAACTAAACAGAAAAATTTATAAATTGTTTAAATGGATAGTTAATGTAGTATCACCACAGTTAATATATTTAACTATAATAATGTGCCCTGAGGCTAACCTAGTATATGTTGGTAGTAGATCCAAGGTTAGGGTTCTAGATCTGTATGGGCCAGACAGCTTTGCTATCATTATCATTAAAGAGTACAGACATGTATCAAGCTCCTATTGTGTGCAGTAACATACCACTAGTCCCTCATACTCCAGATTTCATCCCCAATGTTGGGCAGACATCTTGTAACTCCAAAACAATTGATAAGGCTAATCACGCAACAGAGGATAGAGAAACAAATTCAAAATTAATATAGCTGTCAATATTGATTGCTTACTTACTATGTACCAAGTATTTAAATAAACCATTCTTTCATTTTACAAATATGTAAATTATGCACCTATTATATACAGATATAGGCATAAACTAGAGGTATAGAGCATGCCTCTATGAAAGTGTGTGAAAGACGTTAATAACTAGTTGTTTAAATAACTGTGACCAGTGGTAGGAAAAACATAATGAGGTATAGAGATAAAGGAAGGCTTTCCTAAAAATATATGTTAAGTTCTGAGGATGGAGTATGAATTAACATTCAATACTGGCAATAGCATGTTTGAAACTCTCCAGCAGAATAGTATAGTTGAGGAAGTAAGAGAAGACAACTGGCCAAAGTTAGATCAAGCAGGGTATATTGCGTCATGTCAGGGACTTTTATCATTGGTCCTAAAATGTCCATGGAAAACCAGTGAAGGATTCTTAAGCAGTGGAGTATCCTGATTACATTTGGAGCTTCCTATTCTATTTGCTGTAATATTATTATTGTCTCATTTTCACAGAAAAGGAAATCAGAGACCAAGTTTTAGAAATTAAGCTGAATTATCCACTACAATATATTCTTTTACTACTAGAAAAATGAGATAAAGTGAGTCAGGGTTATTCTTGTGTCTCTCTTACTAACAAGTAATGGCTTCTTTACACTATTGGCCTTAAATTTATTGGGGATTATGGGACTTCTGGTTAAACAATGAACCAAGGCCTTGAGAGCTTAACAGAGGGTATGTTTCTATTGATTCTCTGCTTATACTTTGTTCTTTAATTCTTGCCTGTAAAATGAGAAGTTTCTTTCTGTTGAACATTTTGATGTAGACTATGAAGAATAACTGCTAATGGAGTTCTAAGAACAAAAAATTCCCAATGATTCTAATATTAATTCCAGGCAACCAACATTTATAGGCTGTCATTTTAAAATCTATCTCCCAGAACACATCATCCATAAATTCACTGCTTTCTTATATTAACCATGGTAATCTCCATAATAGCTGAGCTGACCTGTCCCAGAGGGTCTCCGACGACCACATAATGATTACTTCACTTGATTATGGGCATCTGATAATACAAAATAGTAAAAGCCTGAAGTGTTTTTCCATTACCTTAGTCATGAATTTATCTCAGGAATTTATCATACTGCACAATTCCTGCTTTTTAATTAAGCTTTCTCTCACCTTCACTTTTTCACATTATATTTCTTATTTGTTCAATTGTCTTCAGTAAGTAACCTCAAATAATGTTTTTCACAGCTGTTTTTAACTCCCAGGCCTCAATTTTATAGGTTTTATTTGTTAAATTATTCTTTGCAAAGTATAGTTTCTCTGAGTCTCTAGTCTTCATCTTAAAATGTAAAGAATTTGGATTTGATAGCTAAATATTTCTGTGATTCTTTTACTTTTCCCATTATTCAAATGTAAAAGTAGTAATTTGAGAAACATGACCAATGAGTGGCATTCTTTCACAGCTTTAGAGAACCTTCTTTTCTGTACCTTGATACCAGATATTTCATATTTTGCCCACACTGTTGGCTTTTGAAAGGATGGATACAGCCAAGGTTCTTTCAACAGCACTGAATGAGAGCAACCATTGTTTACTAGTAGAGCTCAAAAATCAAATATTCTAGTTTTAAATGAGGAGAGAGAGACATATGACTAGATCTATTTTGCGTTTGGTTTTGGTAATGTCAAAAATGACGTTTGCTGTTGAAAAATTTATTTTGATATCTTGCCCTTTTATTAGAGTATTCTCGTCAAAGGTCATGGGGCTGGGGGAAATCATGTTTCTGGGAAACTATAGTTTCACCTAATTTCATCATCTAATTTCTCTTTCCACTGGAGACAACTGATCTCTCAACAGTCCCAACAAAAGAAATAACTTAGTGTTTAGGGCTGTCCAGGCCCTGAAAGAGTGAACCATTTATTTCACTTCTCCTGAGGAAGGGGTATCTAGATTTTCCCTGCCCTTTAAAGGCCTCCATGCAGACTGGGAGGATTTTTATTGAATTGATTTGTTTTTATTTCTGAAACTCCCTGTTTTACCCCTTGACCTTTTTTTTTTATGTTAAATTTTAATCATCAGCTTAAAACAAGTCATAAAATCATTTGCTAATAAACTTAAATTGTAGGAAAATCAAAAATAAAATCAATGCCATAGCCCCCAGTAACTTGCTATAATTTTATTTTCATGTCAATGGATATGTTTGGAGAGTTGTCTCTAGTACAAAACACCTTTTGAAGATTGTAATAATAAAGACTAACAATTACAATATTATGCTTTATTATTGGACCTAAATTCTATTGATATTTTTCAGCTGTCTACTCGGTCTCCTTGTAGCTAGCTATTCTCTTTTCTCCTCCACTCCAACTTCCTAGCACCACACCTAAAGCCAAAAAAGCATCAAAACTCCAATGTTTGTGCTTTCCTCCCCCAGAAAGTTGGTGATTTAGTACCAAGTAGATATAATAAAATTATCGGTCATCAGGCAAACATAATAAAACCAGAACATCAGTAAAAGATCATCTATTCAAAACAGAATTCTATACCTTCTCACTGCCCTCTATGACAAAGTTCCAGAATTTATTTAACTAAAAAGACTGCCTTGCACTTCATATCACTGCTACAAATAATTCGACTCAATTTTACTTTACATTATGTTATGGTTTGAAAGTTGGTATCCCAAAATTTATACTGAAATCCCAAAGCAATGATGGGATTTGGAGGCCTTTGGGAGGGGTTTAAATCTTGAGAGTAGAGCCCTCATAAATGGGATCAATGCCCTTAAAAAAGAGGCATGACAAAAACTGGATATGATACGGTCTTGCCCTTGAGGAAATCACAAACTAGGGAGAATAATCTACAAAACTAATTATATTTTTAATATATGTTTATTAATAAAATTACTATACAAATTGCTTTATACCATCCATTGGCACAGTATATGCCTCAGGCATTTGAAACAATGGAAGACAAGAATAACTACAAAGATGAGACTGAGTGGTTATTGGCAAAGTGCATTGATGCTCCTCAGAAATAAAGGGAATTTATGTCTAACGCAAAGGGAAATAAACCATGGTGGTGGGGGTTGGGGGGGGTGGGGAAGAGGCCTACAGCTACCTAGCTCCTTTAGTCCTGTGATAACACTGCAAGAAGCTGACATTCTGCAATCCAGAAGAGGGACTTAGACACTGAATCTGCTGGCACCATAATTCTGGATTTACCAGCCACCAGAATGGTAAGAAATAAATGTCTGTTGTTTACAAATAACCTAGTCTCTGGTATTTTGTTATAGCAGCTCAAATAGACTAAGACACATTACTTTTTCAGAAATTAGGTTTTATCGGGACTGACTGCTATTTTAGAGAGAAGGAGGGAAACAGTTACAGGGAAAGATGAAAAAAAAAAAAGCATGGGGGTAACACTGGAGATAAATTACCTGATTAGAAATTTTGCCTGGGGCCAACTTTGAGTGTAGTTCAAATAAGTGGAATGCTTGAATCCACTCTCCTTAAACCCAGACTCTAAATTAGTCCCAGAATTTAATCTCCAGTGTTCCTTCAAATCAGACACAAATTTGAAGTATACAGGTAAAGTATACGCAAAAGGGAATAATAAGTATTGTATCCCTACTTTAGGAAGCAAGCCATTTTACATTTGAGTTATGTAAGTACTATGCCATGTATTTTATAAAGTGATATAGCTATTAAGACTATTTTAATGTGATGAAACTGACATTTAGGGAGACCATTAGCTATGTCCACTCTCAGCCCAAGCCCTGACCACTCACAGGAGCTCTTTCCTTGACTAATACATGTAGAGCTAAGATTCAAATATGAGTGTGTCCAACTTCTCAGATCATGTTGCTTTTTTATACCTTACCTTCCTAAACTTAAAATTACTGTATGTTTATTTATATAGTAGTTCCCCAAGGCCCCATTTTTTTCAGTCTTAAATATTCTACTCTTATCATTATAGAGTATTAATATAAACAGTTAGAAAACCTTTATTTAGAATACTTAATCCAAGGCAAAAATTTAATAACAGGCAGTATTTCACTGGCTGAGTTTAAATGTCACTTTCAAAAAAGGACTATTTTCACTGGCACTAAGATTGCATTTTACAAGAAATCTCATGACCAACTATTAACGTCTACTCTAGGCAAAAATATAAAATAGTTTAACTTTGTCTTTCAAGACCTCAGCCACATAAATTCTGTGTCTTAAGAAGGATCTGAAAATCATTTGCATTCAGGATTAAGTACTTCAAAATAGACAAAGGGCTTTGCTTTTTATAGGCTTTAAAGCTTCAAGGTGCTGCCTGACTTCTCAGATCCTTCTATATGTTTACAGGTATTATGAAGCTTTAACAAGAGAAACATCTTCAAAAATTACTTGACACAAACACTTTTTTTCCTACATATAGAATCTCAAGAATGCATTTTTGGAAATGCTGTCTCACAGGCTACCAGCCACATTTTTCCGTGCAACTACAACTGGTAAATTCTCTTCTAGTGTCCTTACTGAGTAAAAATCATGAATGAAGGATCCAAAAGTAAAATTAAGAAAACAATTATATTTTTAGTAGCCTCACAATAATAAAATACTTTAGAATAAATTTAACACAAGAAGTGCAAACTTATGCTGTAAAAGCTACAAAACATTGTTGTAATAAATTAAACAACGTCAAATAAATGAGGTATCTCATGTTTATGAATTGGAAGATGTAATATTGTTAAGATGACAATAATCCCCAAATTGATCTACAGATTTAATGCAATTCTTAGAATACTGACTCTTTTGTAGAAACCGACAAGCCGATCCTAAAATATATGTGAAACTCAATAGCTAAAACCATCTTGAAACAAGCAAACAACAAAAAATAAAACAAAACAAAATGAAGTTGGAAGACCCCCAAATCCCAATTTCAAAACTTGATAAAAAGTAGCAGTAATCAAGACAATGTGGAACTGACATAAGGAGAGACATACTGGTCAATGAAACAGAATTCAGAGTCCAGAAATAAATCCTTGTAATACAGTCAACTGATTTTCTTCAGCAAGCGTACCAAGATCATTCAATAGAGAATAGTCTGTCAACGAATAGTGCTGAACAACTGGATAGCAACATGCAAAAGACTGAAGCTGGACCCTTACTTCACACCATATACAAAAATTAACAACAACAACAAAAAGAATCAAAGACCTAAATGGAAGTATCAAAAGTATAAAACTCTTAGTGAACATGTAGGGGTAAATCTCTATGACTTTAGATTTGTCATGAATTCTTAAATATAACACTAAAAGCATAGCATCAACAAAAATATAGACAAATTGGACTTTATCAGAATTAACCACTTTGTGCTACAAAAGATGCTATCAAAAGAGTAAAAAGACAAGCCACGGAATAGAAGAAAATATTTGCAAATCATATATCTAATTAAGAAACTTGTCTCAAGAATATATAAAAATTTCTTATAATTTCTGATAATAAAAATACAAATAACCCAATTTACAAAAGGCAAAGGATCAGAATTGACATTTTTCCAAAGATAAACAAATGGCCAACAAGCATATAAAAAAAAAAGTCCAACATTATTAGTCATCAGGGAAATGCAAATCAAAATCACAATGTGAAACCAGTCACATACAGTAAAACAGCTACAATAAAAAAAGTCAGATAATAATAAGTGCTGAGAGAATGTGGAGAATCAGAATCCTCATACTCTGCTGATAGGCACATAAAATGGTGCAGCCTCTGTGAAAAATGGCCTGACTAATTCTCAACATATAAACATAGAATTACCATTTGACTCAACAATTCCATACCTATGTCTATATCCAAGAGAATTAAAAATGTAAGTCTTAATGTAAGAATTAAAATTGTTGTACATTTATATTGTTGTATATGAATGTTCATAGCAACATTATGCATAATAATAAAAGGTTGAAACTACCAATATGTCCATCAACTGGTGAATAAACAATATATTCATAGAATGGAATATTATTTGGCCATAAAAGAAATGAAATATATAGTACATGGATAACTTTAAAAATATTGTGCTAAGTGAAAGAAGTATCACAAAAGATTGCATATTATATAATTCTATTTATATGAAATATCCAGAATGGGAAAATATATAGGGACAGAAAGCACATTAGAGAAAGGAGGTATAGTAGTACTGGTGAGTGATAGCTAAATAGTATTGGGTTTTTTTCTGAGGTGATAAAAAATGTTCTAAGATTGATCATGGTGAAAGTTGCACAACTCTAAATATACCTTTTGTGTACTTAAATGAATTTTATGGTATATGAATTATATCTCAGTAAAGCTTTTCTAAAAAAAATTAAAAAACAAAAAAACCTTTAGCATATATTCCCAAAATGCAGTGAATGGGATAATGCCTTCCATAAACTGTTTACTTTTGGTCCACAAAGAGTTAAGGAGCCTGCATCGGAATATAATATTGTAGCAAGACTTTCTCCAAAAGGAAGTAGTACATTGATTATCCAAGTACAAGCTTCTTTTCCCATAGACAGGCTCCTTTGAGTAGTAGTGACCTATAGTACCTCACACTTCAAACAGAGGGATTTCTAGTATCTTTGGTGACAATGGCTCCTGAGGTGAAGTGAGGAGGGCAGATGATTCTGTAAGGGGGGCTACTCCAAAGTTTCCTTACTGGCAGATGATCATGGGGACCATGAAGGAGAGAAAAGAGCTTTCAGGAAAGTGCCAGAGTTGGGAGCAGGGGTTTAGTAGGGAAGGAATCATTGGAAGAAAAAAAATAGGAACAGAAATATAATCTGAGAAAAAAAATTGGACAATACAACAGCAATTACGATTTACTCAAATAGCTTCTTTAAGAAGTATCTGGACAGCTGAAAGATCCGTGGGTGCCAAACTGCCATGCTCACTGCCCTAGCTGGGATATAGAAAGACCTGCAGTCAGGGTCAGGAATCTATATGAGCACCTCAGACAATTCCAGTGCAAATGTTCCTTGAATTCCATTTTGAAAGAGTGAACTAGAAGCAGCAGCAGAAAATAAATGCACATGGCAATGTAGGAATAATTTCTGAGAGTATGTGGACTCTCTGGTAGTCACAGAAGGATTCAAAATTGAAGCTGAGTCAGATTTTTCACAAGAAAAATCTATGCTTCACCATTTTGCACTATCAGCTTTTGACTTATTCTCCTTCTAATTAGCAATAGGGATTTAAACAAGTTCCTATTGTTAACTCAGATATTAAAAACAGGATGAGCAATCAAGAACGTTAGGTTATACAGGCATACCTTGGAGATACTGTGGGTTCAGTTCCAGACCATTGCAATAAGGTAAATCGTAATCCTTTTGTTGGTGCAGGGTTGTGCCTTCAATTTGTAAAAAAAACGCAACATCTGTGAAGCGCAACAAAGCAAAGCCCAATAAAATAAGGTATGCCTGCAATAAAACTAAGTAAAAGTTATAGTCTAAATGATTTTCAGCTTTTCCAAATTTAGAGTTAGAGTGGTATTCTTCAAGCATATATCACAATTTAAATAATTTCAATTAGGCTAAATATTATGTTAGTGAGAGCTATGGGTTAGGGTTAAAATTTAAAGACAGCTACAAACTTAGGGAGGCTAGGCCTTAAATAACCAACCTACAAGTGTTTTTGAATACCAACCACATAGCCATCATTATATAGGCACTATGGAGAAGAAAAATTTTAAACATTGTCCTTGGCTCCAAGGATATACTATAAATATGAAGAAACAAAGCATTTAATAATAAATGAGAATCATTTATTCATTCAACAAACATTTACTGAGTATCTACTATCTAGGCTGAAGACTAATGAGTATAAAATATAGTTATTTTGTGTTTGTTTTATTATCCTTTATGCTTTTTTGTATGTTTGAATAGTTTACGATAAATGATTTTAAAGCAATAATTGTTTAATTTTAGGGTTGGTTGGAAACTAACGATTGCTAGCATTATTGATTTTAGGCTTTGAAAAAGAACCATAGCACTCAAGGCTGTTAAAATTAAAGCTAATTGAAAATTATGCCTTCAAATTGATCAAAATCCAAAAAAGTCTATTAACTTTGTTCTTTTAATTACCTGGATTTACCTTGCCTTTCAAGGGCTGAGACTCTGAACTTCCCACAAGCCCTTTACTACAAACTATTTCGTTTATTTCGGTACTTAATGACCATACTGCCTGGTGTTTGCATGACTTTTACACACACGTATCATGATTTATGAATTGAGCCAAGAGAAGGGACCCTACCTTCTGCTTCTTTGTATTCACATCATGTAGCACCATGTACTAACGATTGCTAATAATGATTCGTTCAAATATAAAAGGTCAATGTTATAAAAATTATATAATTGGACAGTGTAATACCTATGGGCTTGTCACATTATTTTAATCTTTTACTTTACAGAGTTGTGTTTCTAAAACTGTGGGTGATACCTTATTCAAAAGAAAAATGTACTGTGAAATAAAGGAATTACTCTGTTTTACTGAGAAAGATGATAGTAACAGTTTTTCCCAATAAAGGATGATTAAATTCATGGCCATTTACGTCCATATTCTTGCCCAGAAGAAAAGTATTTGAATATGTTGATCAGTCAACCTCCCTGTGCAATGTAGGGCTGTATAAATGCTAATCCCAGAGTAAAAATTTCTGCCCAATGGAAATTTAAAATTCAGAGCAAAGATAACAGGAGGAAAAAGTGACATTTAATTAAAGAGGATAAGAATTTTAATGCATTCAGTTTAACTTTTGTGTGTTTAGAAAGTACTATAAATTGTGGGTAGTATTTTTCCTTCAATGTTATATGTCTAAATGTAGCTGCATTTATATCTCAGCCTCTAGAAACTATCTGTTGTTTTCGATCTGTCTTCCAAGCATATCTGGTAACTTGTACCTACCTTCTTTACTTTACCCCATCAGATGCCTACTTCCATCTTCAAGTCCTTCTCAACCTCATCAGACCATTAGCTTCTTACTTCAACATCTTCTTTTAACCTCAACTTCCCTTTCTCCCTTTTTTCCTTCTATTGAACCCAGAACTTCAGCCTTGACTTCCACTTTCCACCAGCTCCACTCTGACCCCAGGGCTGCTGAGTGCTGTTAAAGAAAATGGCAAAACTCTTCTTCTACTCAAAGACCCTCAGCATCAGTATCACCTGGGGGCTTGTGATAAGTTCAGAGTCTCAGCCCTGCCCAGGCTCAGTGAATCAGAATCTGCATTTTAACAAGAATCCCTGGTGATTCCTATGCACATTAAAATTGGCAGGCATCAACACAAAACACTGATGTTGCTATAAGAATTATGGTTCCTAATCTCAAGTAGCTTCAGCCACCTCTGGACACCCTAGGCAGAATGCCATCCCCTTCTCCAGAGCTCCGATTTCAAACTTGATACAGTAGTCTCCACTTATCCATGGGGAACACATTCCAAGACCCCCAATGGATGCCTGAAACCTCAGATAGTACCAAACCCTACACTAAGTTTTTTCCTATACATACATACGTATGGATAAGGTTAAGTTACACATTAGTCACAGTAAGAGAGAAACAACAACAGGAACATAGAATAATAACAATATGCTGTAATAAAAGTTATGTGGATGTGGTCTCTCCCCTCTCTCAAAATATCTTATTGTACTATACTCACCTTTTCCCTTAAAGGAAGCACTTTGTAGCTTCTCTTTGGTGTATCCAAATTGCCAGCATCATTACTCTTGAGCTTCAGAGTGAATATTAATTTAAATAAGGGTAACTTGCATATAAGCACTGCGATACCCTAACAGTAGATCTGATATGAAGTTGGCTCCTAGGAGACTAACTGGCAGGGAGTCTATACAGCGTAGAGACGCTAATCAAAAAGATGATTCACCTCTCGCGAGAAACAGCATGAGATTTCATCAGGCTGCTCAGACATGCACTAAATTTGTAAATTGTTTATTTCTGAACTTTTTCCATTTAATATTTTCAGACCCCAGTTGACAGCAAGTAATTCAAACCAGGGAAAGTGAAACCACGGATAAGAGGAGACTACCGTACTCTTTGGAAATCCAGCCATTACTTTTCCTCTCTTACCAGCAGATAACATTACCTCTTCCTTTATTGAAAGAAAAAGAAAAAAGAAAGCTTCAGGCAGGAAGTCCTTCATTGCTGTCCCCACAACCCAAAAAGTCCCATTGCAATTTTGCTTACCTCTGTGTCTACTCTTTCCCCCTTTTCCTCAACAATAGATTGTAGTCAGATCTTCATTTGTATCCTCAGATCCATCTTTTCCCTCCACCTCCTGGATTTAACTCCATCAACAGACAAATTTAATCTGCTATCTTTATTTAAACATTCTTCTGTTACTGCCTTGATTAAATCTATTCCTTCATCGCCAGCTTCTGCCCTCACCATCTCATCTCTGATTTAGTCCCCAGCTCACTGCAGTCTGCCTTCTCCCTTCACCATTCCAGGGACCTGTACTACAGACCCAATCTCACTCTGTAGCATTTGCCACTGTCTGTCACTTTCTTTGTAGTTGGTTTTGCCTTCAGATACCTCTCCCCGCCCCTTTCCTTCTTGCTACTTCTTCTGAATATCTTTGATAGATCCATTTTCCTTTACCTGTATCTCAATATTGGTGTTCTCCAGGACGTATCCTTGACATTTCATCGTTTCTCATTCCTCACTGCCTGATTTCATTCACTCCCATGCTGTACCTGTGCTGACAATTCCCAGTATATAGCACAGGCCTCTCTGATGAACCTGTATTATTCAGTTGCTTATGCGACTCTACTTAAATATAACCGAGACAACTCTAATTCAGCATGTCCCAAACTGATTTCATTTGTTCATTCAATAACCGCTTATTGAGCATTTGCCATGAGCCAATTCTAGGTGCTGGAGATATAATAATAATTAAACATACCCTTTCTCTCCCCTATATCTGAAGTTTACATGGTGTGGGGTCGGTGGGGGGCAGGCATATAGACCATAAATAAACCAAAAGACATTGGTTGGCAATAAGGGTATGAAAAAAAAAATAAAGGTAGGTAAGAAAGGGAAATGATGCTGGAGTAAAGAGAGCAGAAGTTGTGTTCTTTGATTTGCCGTGGTCAGGAAAGGCCCCCTGATAAGCTGGCACTTGAGTAGAAATCTGGAGAGAGTGAGGCAATGGGCTATGCCTCGGTGGGGTTTGAGGGGATAGGATTCTAGAATGAGGGAAAAAATGCAAAAGCTCAGAGGCGGAAGTGAATTGGTGTGTTCCAGAAGTGGCCAGGCTCCAGCAACAGGATGAAAGGGAGGGAGGCAGGGTAGTCCACAGAAGCAACAGCAGCCAAATGGCACAGGGTCCAGTAGACTGTGGGAAACTTTGCTTTTATACTGAATGCAGTGGAAGCCACATGAGTTTTGAGCAAGAGAATGGCATGTTCTAACTAGGTTTATATCCACCCAGACTCCACCCTCTCCAGCCTACTCTTCCCTGTGTTCTCCATCTCAGTGAAAGGCCTTTCCATTGTCTTGACTACTATACTTCTCATTCTCTTTCTTAAGGTTCATAGACTCCTGCGATTAAATACTCTGCTTTAAAATATATCATTAGTCAATAAGGGGTCCTGGTAGCTAATAGCTCACAGTCTGTAATGCCATAACCATCGTTTTAAAATTAATTTTTCAAATCCAGCAAGTAATAAAAGTATTTCAAATCTAACAACTGCATCAAAAAAAAAAATACAGAAATTATCGTAGAATCAACATAACAGAGATCTTAAAGTAAAATAGTTGGTCTTCCTGGATTGTGAAAATGTCTTTATCACAAAGCAGTGGATTTTCTGAGTGTTCTGTTAGGGAACTGAGGACTTTGAAATGAAGTACAAAAATCATCATTTAATGGAAGAGGAGATGGAAGCTGGGAAAATGAAGTGACCTACTTCAGATCACAGAGCTCACAGGAACATAAACTATCTCCTGGCTCCTTGTTTTTTCCACTTTTAACATATCTCTGTAAAAAAAAAAAAAAAAAAAAAAAAAGCCAAACCTCAACAGGCACATCTTTATTTGTTAACAATCTTTGTTGAAGAAGTAAAAACCAAATCATGGTGTTCCTTTTAGTGACAATGGCAAGACACGTTCATTGCAGAAGAAAGGTCGAGGCTTGCTCCAAAGCCCTTGGAACTGTACTCAGAAAAGCACATAAGTATATGCAGTTGTGGTAGTCAAGTCACAGCATGGAACCTGCTCCACAACTTGAAACAGTCTCATACAACTCAGCCCTTCAGGCAAGATTTAAACATACCTGATCTTATCGTTCTTTCCTGGCTGACACATATTTTTCCCTACTCTTTATGACATTTATGTTACATAAATTTCAAATGATATCAACAGTCATTTTTGTGGCCCTCTTTTCAAAAGATATACATTCAGGATAATGCTTTAAATACAAATTACATGGAGGAGGAGGGATGGGCAGTGTGTAGACATTTAGAAGGAGAGTGCATATTCCAGGGAGACTGGTTATTCAAGAAATGTTTTAAATAGCCCAGTACATATAAAGAAAACACATCGAGGCCATATTTATCTAAATAACTCTCCTTTTCCCAGGCCCGTATCTGGCATCGTTAATGATGCCTAATAAATGAATGAACATGTCCCATCCTGAAACCTTGAAATTCTGCACACAATAACTTAGATCATAATGTTTCTGATTAAAGCATGAGACTATGTCAGCCTTTCGATATACAAGGCTTTAATTAGCTTTGGATGAGAGGCAGAAACAAAGGACTCCAGGTTCTTGGTTTTTGATTTCTTGGCTTTTTTTCCCCTCCCAGTCTCCTAGGTTTTTAACAATAGAGGGAGATGCGGAGCAAGTAGATGAATTCCACCTGGGGCTTTTAAGCGACTGTCTCCACTAAATGTTAGGCTATGAGTCTGGAACTCAGGACAGAGGCTTGAGCTGCAGATAACAGTTTGCAACATTCCTGCACAGTTTCTAGTTGAAGCAGTGAAGGTCGATATTCTGGCTCAGGAGGAGCATGCGAAGTGGGAAGAGGCTGTAAGGCAATGAGTTTCACCAGCAGCCTTACAAATCCCAGGTACGCAGGGAAGAGGAGACAGATGAGGGATGGGAGTTAGTAGAGTGAGTGAGGCAGAAGATGAACTGACACAACCCAGAGTCTAGGCTAAGAGGGGAAGAAAGCAAAGTCATGGGCAGGCTGAGAGGCTTGGAGAAAAAGAGCTGAAATTAGTTGTAGCTATAGCACTTATTAGTTGTGTAACCTTGAGCCTGTTCACTTAACATCTCTCTCAAAATTTGCCCATCCCATGCTCAGCTGTGCCAAGGTTAAGATAATGAATAAACTATCAGACTGACACGTTAAGAGGATTCCTCAAAATACAGTGCCTTATCCCAAATAAGTAACTCTCTCTGAGGGTGGAAAGTCAGGCCATTTGAAAAGAATGGGAGAAGGAAAGAGGCAAGAAAATATTCCAGGATATAGGTTATCTTTCTATCTTTCTGTGGACAAAGTAAGTTAAACACAAGTTAATTCAATCTTGGCAGGCTCCCTTATACCTACTAACAGTGCACAATTCCTTTTATAAAATGTCTTGCACAAAATCTAGGAGTTGCAAGATACACATTTCTGGCAGCAGCAACAAGCAGAGAGGCCCCCTACTCCCATAAACTCCACATTCTTCTTCCAGCTGCATGCCAGACCAACAATAACCAAACTATACTACTCCCTCAGGACAAGCAGGAATGTGAAAATAGAACGGAACTGAAATCTATTAAGATTCATATCCATAGGAGTTTTTATGAGGCTAACAAAGGACGTTAGCCTTTCTTAGCAGAAACTAAGACCAAATGTAGCACCATCCCCCATCTTTAAATTGCTTAGCGGTTGAATCAAAGTGCTTGAGTTAATTAGAATTTTCTTTTTGGGGAAGAGAACACAGTTCAACCAAGCTATTAGGTTTTTGGATATTGGGAGAGAAACTTAATATATTATGCTTTAGATAAAAGTAATAAAACCCATTCATGGTCTGAATCCTGAAAACCTCAAAACTCCAATTTATTTAGTTATGGACTCTGTTCTTAAAATGCTGTGAACACTGCAAAAGGAGAAAAAAAGTAAAGCCATACTTCCTGCTCTTAAAAACTATCTACCCTAGACATTTGTCTGTATGTTGTTTCAACTTGTGCTAGGACTCTCCAGAATTAGAATGCAAAGTTTTTCGTGGTTTTTCAAACTTCTAAAACACTTTAAAAGCCTTTTGAAAGAGAATGATAATCATGGAATGTTCCTGCATTTTAGAATAAGACACATTAACTTCTAGCGCCTTGAGAGGTACCTGACCAACAGTTTGTCAGTGACCAACTATTAGGTAGTTAATAACCAAATTACCTACACTTGAGCAATGCAGACCTTCTAGAATTCCCAGCAGCACTCTGCATTGGTATAACAAGAAATCTCTGGTTCTGAGACCTTCCAGAATGCGTATGCATTGGTAGGGAAGTGCTGTGGTCTGGATATTTGCATCCCCCACCCCCTCTAATTCATATGTTGAAATCCTAATGTCAGATGTGATGATTTTAGGAGTTGAGGCCTTTGGGAGGATCCACCCTCGTGATGCATGATGGGGATTTGGGCTCTTCTAAAAGAGGCTCCAGAGGAATCCCTAGCTCTTCCACCTTGTGAAGATACAACAGAGAAGTCTGGAATCTGGAAAAGGGCCCTGATCTGGTCATGCTGGCATTGACTTCCAGCCTCCAAAATTATGAGCAATAGCTTTCCGTTGTTTCTAAGCTATCCAGCCTGTGGTATTTTGTTACAGGAAAGGGAACCTTGTTTTTCTCAAACAGAGAAGGAAGTTAAAATTATGGAGTGAAAGACCTAGATTGTATGTGATGGTGGGAGGAGAAGGTGGCTGTGGGAGATGTATTTATTTCCACATCCCAAATATTAGCTTTGACTAAGAAAATGTTTTCATAAATTAAGTGAATTAATTCTAGTTCCCATTTTGCTGTTAACTTATTGTGTGACTTCAGGCAAGTGATTTTGGTTGAGTCCGTTTTCGCATCTGTAAAGTGGAATGACCCCTGAGACAACGTATATGAACAAATTTATGAACTCTCAAGCTCTATAAACATGAAAGTTTGTCCCTTTTGCTTCTCCTCGAATACCAGCAGTTTAAACTTTCAGTGTCAAAAATACTGCCAATATTCTCAGTGGTTTTATTCTAGTCAAAAGTTTCTCAAGCTTGTAAATATTCTTCAAGCTTGTACATATTCTTCCCCAAAGGCTTATGCTAATTTAATTATAAAATTTTTAAAAATTGGTCTCAAATATCTGTTTTTTTTTTTTTGGAATTGAACTTTATTTTTTTTAAATTGTGTTTGCCTGAGTTTTAAATAATATGGGATTTCTAGACTGCTCCATAAAATTTCATTTTTATGCATAGCATAGTAACCTATAATTCTGCTGTCAATTCCAAGTTTTTAAAACAACTGTAGCCACATCTACTACTGCTAATCTATTACTGCTATTAATTGAAAACTTGCTATGTCATAAGCCCTATGCTTTGTATGTAATATATATTCTCTTCAAGCTACCTAACAACTCAGTAGAAAAGATATTATCTCTTCTTCGCACATGTAAAAATAGGTTCTGAAAGATTAAGGGACTTCATCCAGTTAAGAAATAATAGAACTAAAGTTTGACCAGGTCTGGCTTAATTAAAAGTTTTTGGTCTTTCCACTAACATACTTCAAAACAGACTTATGGAGCACAATGCATTGGCAAAAGTAGAGCCTGTGTTTATAACTAACAGAACTATTGGTTCATTTAAAGAAAGAAAAAGAATACCTTGTAATGTATAACTTCTCCAAAAATCTCCGCCAAATATGCCTCAAATTACTGCCTTAATGTTTTTCATTGTTTGGTACAAATGAAATCAAATCAATCATATATACTTTGTTTTGACATTTTCTAATTCAAATAGCAAAACAGCCTTGATAATACTAAAATAAAGTAGAAAAGGCTTCTGAAGAAGACAATGCTCCCCGTGTAAAAATAATCCTTAAAAGATTTTTAGAATAATGCTCACTATGAGGCAAAGAAATCCCTGCATCTTTCATGTATTTATTACATCATATATCCCTGCCGATTTCCAGTTCAGCAGGAAATAACTTTTTTAGAGGTCACTGTTGAGTCTTTTCAGATTCTGCTACGGGTGTCGGGTGTCGGGTGTCAGACTTAAGAATGAATAACTTCTTTAGTAGCATCACACTGGCTAGATTGTCGAGAGAAACGTAGTAGAACTTGGCTCGAAGCCCTTTGAACATATAATTGCTCTTTAAAGTTCCAATCTACACAATAGCAATTTACAGTAGCAACATCATTCAGCACATTGAGAGAAATGTTAAACTTAGCTTATTGGCAAGAATACTTTACCACAGCTTAAAAGAGCTATACACATTTTAAATAACTTTGAAACATAAGCTAACTTCCCACATTTCCTCCCAGTCTGCTTGGAACATGGGCAACTTGACACTCAGGCTACAATTAGAAAGTTTAGAGAGTGCAATCAGAAGAGCATAAAGAGCTTCTGACTGCGCACCAAAGAAATATGCATATTACAGCCAATTATTCAGGAGTTAATTATCCAGCATCGTCCAATATTAGCCAGAATAGATCTGGCTGATCTACATCACTTTTCTCATTTGCAGTCACTGATCAGCAAGTTATACATCTTCAGAAGTACTTATCAAAATTAAGCTGAGAGAAAGAGAAAACTCTCCTATCAGCTAATATATTTAGAGTTCTAAAACCTAGCTCTGGTAAAGAATAGCAATGGTTATGAACTGGGATAATTGAGGGGAGACAATATACCAGCATCACCCTATGAACTGTTTCAACCAACTCACAGGTTTTGTTCAATTTGTGTACTTTGATGACATGTGTCATTTTGAGTTGGGCTATACAATTTATCTAAATTTCTTATTAAACTTTGCTTAAAGTATCACAACTTTGCAAATCCTACATGGGGAAATGGGAAAGAAGAGAAAGCACTTCGCTCTGAATGCAAACATTTAACATTTAATGTAAAACTCTTCAATATATAATGATTAAACTCTACAAGCTCAATGTATTCAACTGATTTACAAACATTTATGCAGGAGTCAAAAACCCTAACATTACAATCCTGTTTAGTGATGGTCTTGCTCAAGAGCAGCTCACAGACAGATGATTGACAGGTTGGCTGGGTCTAAAAATAAAAGAATGGGAAGAAGGGCTGAGCATACACAGAGATGTAGAAAATAATGAGGCTGATTTGCAAGTGAGGATTATGGAAATCAGTTTCTTCACCTTAAAGACACACATTGTGAATGATTCAAATTTTAATGAAGCACAAGTTAGATTGTGACTCCAAATAATTTCACAAGAAGTGTATTCAAAGCTTTAATCTCCTTAGTTTATTCCACTGCCAACAATCATTTTCCAATGCCACAGTGCATTTAATAATTGTAAATAAAAATAGCCTGAAAGAAGTACAGTAACAACTTCAAGCTTACTGGATCACATGTTCAAGCTAAAACCAAAACCAAATCTCACATTTTGGAAACCAATCAGTGAGTTAGTTCTTCAGGCATTCAACATTTCTTAACAATTTACTATGAGCCAGGAATTAAACTCACAGGGAATCAAGGGCAAGTTTGAACTGGGTATTGATCTGACGAAATGAATGTTTTAGAAAGATCACATATCATGTTAGCAGTGGTATGCAGACTATCTTAGAAAAGGCAGATACCAGAGGCACAGAAACCAGTTAAGGAGGGTGAGGGCTAGGATCATGTTGTGAGATTAGAAAGGAATGAGTGGAAGACAGAAATATTTCAAAGAAATAATCAACGAGAAGCACTTGATAAAGTTTCATCATATAAGGTAGAATTACTAATTAAAATAGAAAAGGTAGGAGAGGGAATCAATTAAAGATGAGGAGTTCAGTTTTTGGTTGGTGTGGAATACCTTAAATTGACGATGATGGCGGCTCATCTAAATGGTTATGGAACAATTTAATTAACTATAAGAATCCAAAATATGTGAAATTTCTTCCAATTGGTCCCTCCCCAATTTAGTCAGTGATTAGCTCAGAAAGAAACAATCTATTATAGTTATATTTTTACACATTTACTTTCTATTAATAATAGGTATAACATCTACTACAGAAAGCTGAGATTTAACTGTACCTTTGAAATCTTACTTTCTTCTACAATGAACATTGTTTACATCTTATCAATATACAATCAACGGGTTCAATCTTTGCTCATGTGGGCAACTTGTCAGGAAATTGGGGCTACACCTATCTTGCATAACGTTGGGTTAATCACATTATCTTTAAAACAGCTCACTGAGGCTAGTGTATTCGGCTTAATGTGGATTTCTGAACTGTGGAAATCGAAACCTCTACATCTATGCTAAACAGGCAGCATCCAGGACCACCAGGCCTACGCTTACCCATTAGACTCTATTTTAATCTCATTTCTTCTTCAAAATTAATGTCACCCTGCAATTCCAAACATATTTGCCAGAGATTACACAGGTCTTTTCCAGTTCTTATGATATTTACTTAATCTTTATGTTACATGAGGAGAATCAATAAACTTGTTTTGTCATTAACACATAATATGTAGGAAATAAGGAGACTAGGAAATGGAATAATTGTTGTTCTATATGTTTAGACTAGTTAATAAATTTGAGATTTAAATGTAAAGAACATCTCTGTAACAATATGTATGTACCACAAAACTTGGCTGATTTAATTTGTTAGACAAAACCAAAAATGTCTTTTTAAAGTCTTTGCTTAAATATTTACTCCTCCCAAAGTATTAGTTCTATGCTGAGGAGTCAGATAGCTCCTTGAAGGCTGGCTGGTATTCTCAGTTCCCACTATGGTACTTGGCATAAAGAAAGTATCCAGCAATGACAGAAGGAGGACGGGAAGAATGAAGTGCCTTGGTAATGGTCACAATGAATTGGTGACATCACTATGATGTTTCTAAACAAAGTATGGAAAACTAGACTGAATCTATATTATCTTAGGACGTGTTGTGGGTATTTTAATTTGAAAAAAATATATTTGCTAAAAGTTGCCTTTTCTTGTTATTTACCTCTGTCTTTAAAAAAAAATTGCAAAAACCAAAACAACAAGCTAATTAAACCACTAAAAATCCAACGAAAAATTGGTTTGCTTCAAATTACAATGAATCTGTATAGTTGGTTACTATACAATCATAAAAATAATGGAAAGCACATTATAATTCACAAACATATTTAAATTACAAAACAATACATAGTATAATTCTATTTTTTTAAAGATATAAAAACTTTAAAATATATATCTTTATTTATATAAAGATAAATACCAGAATCTAAACAATGGTTATCTCTGAGCAATGGGGTTACAGATGATTTATAATTTTTGCTTATCTGTATTTTAATTTTTCTGTAGTAAACATCTTATAATAAATGTTATTATAGAAAAAATTCAACATTTTAATTGCTTTCAAATTAATTAAATATTATTGCATGCTCAGATTTCTTTCACATCTTTGATTTTCTTGCTACAGTTTTGAAGAACTGCAAAATTATGAATGAATAGAAAGGTATCTAAGCAGTCATGGCCAAGGCCAAAATGCTAGAAGGTGTGATTTGGCCAGTGTGGCCCTCTGGGGAGAGGGAGCAATCATAATGACCACTACCATGCACCGAGTCCTATTATATTCAAGCATCATGCTAATGCTTTATAATATTTCTAATTTTCATTGCATTCTTGAAAAGTTGGAATTATTATCCCTATGTATGGTACAATAAACACAGACTTAGAAGGAACTTGCTTAAAGCTCTATAACTGTTTAATAAAGTGGCTGCACTAGAACTGACACCAAAGCAAGTAAGCAAATTTGGTCCCAGCAGAGATGGAGAGAGAGATGCTGATAAACACTGAATTTCACTGCAATATTCCTCCTGATGTTTGGTTCAACACCACTAGGCCAGTAGCTGGTCTTTCTAGAGGTGAGGCCACAATTAATATCACTAACACAACAGATAAAAAAGCGAAGTATTTTGTATGGAGAAAGGTGAATTGGGTTTATCCTGAGGACACATAGATGTGTGGGCAACCAGTGTGACAGAAAGGGGGATGCTTGCAGCTACCTTAAGGAATTGTGCAAAATCCACAGCCTAAATTATTCAGTGCTTATAGCAAGAGAGGGTTATAGATGGTACTGTGTTCCCCTTGTAACCATCACCTGTCAGGTAGAGGTGAGTGTAGACAATAAAGCCACATGCAATTGCAAGTCATTTCATTCAGAGGTTGGGCAGTCAGCTAGGTTTATCAGCCAAGCAAGCCATTACTGGTTTATTAGCCTAATTTTGTGTCTTGGCAAAATAATATTCAAATATCTTTTTCTTTGGAATGTATCACTATCTAAATATGTATGTACCTTGCTTAAAATCCATCTCCCTCTCTACAATATAAATTCCATGAGGCCAAAGAGTGTTGTCTGTTTTATTCATTGCCATATTCCTCATACCTAAAACAATACCTTACACAGATTAGGCTGTCAATAATATTTATTAAATGACTGAATCAATTATGTCATGAACATCAAGAGGCTCGTACACAGTTGCTTACAAGAAGGTTGCCATCATGGAGACTGGGCTGTATTTGAGAATGGCAATGGGATAGCTGCATGGAAACTGACATGTGGCTGGAGACATGAAACAGAGGCATCTCTGAACTATCAGAATAAAATTCAGCTGTGGGAGACATCTATGTCTGGGTTTGTGAGTGAGACTATGCGATATGTTCAGTTCTATAAGAGAAATAGTGAAATTAGAAAGAAAAGCCAAAATGGAGCTTTGGTAAAGACCCTCTTTGGTAAAGGGAACCTGAAAAATGGATAAGAATTGACCATGACAAAAAAAAGTTTGAAGATGTGATATATGCCACTAACTGTCCAAGTGTCCCAGTGATTATTTCATAGATTTTAATGTAGATAATATTAATATCATTTTTAATAGATGAGCATTTACCTAACTGATTCAGGTAAAAGAAAGCCAGTTTGGATTATGCTGATAGATCCAGTCAGAAAAGAAACCAGAATGTGGGTCGAGAGAGAGCAAGTCCCAGTGACTACGGCAGAATGAAAAGATATTCATTTATCTGAGATGGCTCCCTAAAGAGAAAGATAAAGAAGAGTTGAGAAGCAGATCTTTAATGATCACAAGGTAAAACATGAATCCACAACACAATGGGAGCAAAACTTCTCGAATGTGTCCCAGGCAAAACTGCCAAATATACTCGCAAAGAGTAGCAGTTCACTGCGAGGCAGTGAACTCACTTTTGGTTCCTTTTATTTTATAGTTTATCTGTGTATCTTTTGTTGTCTCTTATTATGTCCCTTCTGGGTTCTGTGCTAAGTGTAGGAGGGGCAATGAAAAAGAATGGAACACAGTTCTTGGCATTCAGGGATTTGCCATCTTGTGTCGTCAGCAGAGAAGAGGTAAAACACAAATTATAGTTGAGTTCAGTGAACTAGGACGTAAAGAATGGGCCCTGTTAATCTAAAACACATCCTTTTTCTTTCTTCCCCTCTCCCTCTGCAGGTAACTCTGGTCTCCTCTAAGAGTTGAGAGAAGAGAATCTGAAAAAAATTATATTCCTTTTCCATTAAATTAAAGAAAAAGCAGCTAGCACATAATGATGCAAAGGAAACAACAAAACAACCCCACGTTAGTCAAATCTTGGTAAAAAGATGGGAATGAGACAGGTTAGCAATAGTAGAGGCTTTCAAATATTAGGCACTGGGCAAGGAATTGTTAAGTTGTTGAGTGACCTTGGGCCAATGTCTGAACCTCTCTGAACCTCAGTGTCCTCAACATAGAAACGAGAGTATTAGGTTAGAACAGTAATTCTCAAATGTTTGTCCATTTCAGAATCAGAAATTTGTTCATAAATAAAATTCCCTGCCCTCAACCTAAGAATTTTTATTTAAAATTTCCTGCATGAAGCCCTGGAATCTGCATTTTAAATGTCCCTCAGATGGTGTAATACAGGCCCCACTCTGGGAACACTGCCTGAAAAATTCTATGCTATGAGGGATTACCATAAAAGGGAAATAGCAGAAATAGTAAATATGCTTGTTACTTCTTTTTTTATGTATTCCCATTGTAATACATTCACAGTTTAAAGTGGAATTATTTCATAAGCAGAAGTATAATTTAATCTGTATGCAATTCCTTCTGCAGTAAGTGAAATCAAAATTATATATTTTTTTTTAATCAGAAAATAAGGCTTAACCACAACACTGCATTCAAACTAAGAAAAACAATTAACTCGTACTCTCAAAGCAAAGTGAAGTTTCCAAAAATATCATGACTTATGATGTGGAGAGTAGTCCGAGATATTAAAAGTAGAATATTTCCATTCTCCCACTGAATGTTTTGGGAGTAGCGATTATTTAATATGCATGCATATTTGTTAGCAGGCATTCACACAGCTCCTGTGTGCATCCAGGGACTTGCATCAAAAACTCTACAGAGAAGGAAGACAGGAGGTAAAGCACTCCAGCCCTTGGCGGACGGTTCAGGCAGAGCAGGAGCCCTGTGATGCCTCAGTGGACACACACATTTCCATGCACCTGGATGAGGAAAAAATGGTACTTAGGTTTGCACTGTATCTTTTTTGGGCAACTCCTGTGCTCCCCTGGCATTTTCAGGCTAACAGTATTTTATGAATAAAAATACCATATTTTTCCTCAGTGGCAAAGATGCGCGACTTGATTGCATGAGCATTCAGTATTAACACTCCTTATCCTGTGAGATAATTTAATCCAGTTGAAATTACTGCACACTCATTTTTTTCCAACATGCATTTTTTTTGAAATTCAATTACCTCGTAATTCATTTTACAAAGTTCTCCCACCATCATTCTCCTGTAGCATTTAATCTGTTTCAAATTAAAGTTTACAAGCAGCACCAAAGCTTTGATGGTTCCTTATTTATTAAGTGAAGATCAAAGGCTCTCTTTGCTTTTTTTAGTCTTTTACATCTGCAAGGGATGACATAACATTTCAGATGACAGTCATTCTTTCCACCAAAGAATTTAGCATGAGAATGCCTTCATTTTCAAGCATTTATGTCTAAGCTGAAACTTCTCCAAAGCATAAGCATGCTGCCATTACACATAGAATTTTATTCAGTGTTTTATTTCAAGAACACCAGGAATTTAACACACCACTCTTTATTGCCAAAAGATACTGCTTTGCCACTTTTCTTTGCACAAAGCCCTTTTCCTAGTAAGGCTGGCAACAATTGTTATATTCCCAAATAGATCTTGTAGAGAAGGTGGCTTTTTGTTTTGTTATTTCTGTCTGACAAATAATCAACATAATTATTTTTTGTTTTATATATTTTTTATTTTTTAAAATTATTTTTTTATGGCGACATTGGTTAACAAATTCCAATAAGTTTCAGCTGTACACTTAAACAGTAAAATATATGTATACACTGTGTTCACCTCCCATAGGTAGATTTCTTTCTGTCACCACATATTTGACCCCTTTTAACTGGTCTACCTCCTTCCTCCCTCCTCCCCTCTGGTAATCATTAGTCTATTGTCCATGTTCATGAGTCTCTGTTTGTTCTGTTTGTTGTTTTTGGATTTATATCTCACATATAAGTGATATCATGTGATTTTCAACTTTTTCTGTCTGGCTTATTTCGCTTAGCATGATTATCTCGAGATCATTTATGTCGTTGCAAATGGCAGTATTTCATCTCTTCTTATGGCTGAGTAATATTCCATTGTATATATGTGCCACAACTTCTTTAGCCAATCATCTATCATAGGACACTTTGGTTGTTTCCATGTCCTGGCCATTGTGAATAATGCTGCTGTGAACATTGGTGTGCAAATCTTTACAGATATGAGTTTTCAAGTCTTTGGGGTAAATACCCAGTAGAGGGATTGCTGGATCATACAGTAGGCCAATTCTCAGTTTTTAAAGGAAACTCCATATTGTTTTCCACTGCTGGTGGGACTGTACCAATTTGCAGTCCCACCAGCAGTGTATGAGGGTTCCTTTTTCTCTCTGCATTCTCTCCAACATTTATTACTTGTCCTTGGTAACTCATTATGGTTTTGATTTGCATTTCCCTAATTGCTAGCGATGTTGAGCATCTTTTCATATATCTGTTGGTCATTTCATCAACATAATTAAAAGCTGGATCACATAAGGAGAGAAATATATGAAGCAAATAATTGTTGTCCCAAGCCAAATACATGAAGACCTAAAAGTTAGTGAGAAAAGGACAAACAGAAAAAATAGAAAAGGAGGCAAAATATCAAGATGGGCAATCACAGAATAGGGAACTCAAATGGTTAATAAATGTGAAATACTCAAACTCATCAATAATCCAGAAAATACAAAGTAAAGCAACAAAATACTGTTTTACTCATATCATAATAGCAAAAATTAAGACGTTTAGTGAAATTTCATGTATGCCACTACACAGAGAAGCAAGAATTTGAGTAAACTGCCAATTAACACTGTAAGTTGGCACTAAAAATCTTAGAGAACAATTGGCAATACATTTGAAGAGTACATAGCCTATGACTCAGCAATTCTATTTCTAGGAATATATCCTAGAGAAACTGCACTTATCCACAAAAATATAAATAGCATTGGTTGCAATAGTAATAATAACTGCTTGTAATAAACACTAAGAATAAGCAAATATCCATCAGGTTGGTAAGGGAGAATTATGGTTACTGTTAAATGATAGAATCTATGCAGCACTTAAGAAAGTTAAAATCTGTATCAAAAAGGACATAGAAAATGACTAAAAAAGTAAATTATAGGACATTATATATATTATTTATAATATTTATATATAAAGTGATATAAATCAATATTATTAAATATATGTACATAGTAAAAGTAAAAACCATGACATAAACCCTAAATTCCTGATTATAGTTGCCTCTGGGGAAGAAAGAAAAGGGAATGGGACTGAAAGACAGTCCACAGGGGACTTCAACTTCATAAGTGCTATTTTTATTTTCCTTAGGAAATAAAACAAAATCTTAATATATTTCACTTGAGTGGAGAGTACACTAGTTTTTGTTATATCATTCTTTGTACTTCCCTGTGTTGTTTTTTAATTTTTAAAATATAGTAACAATATGTGAAATCTGGGAAAAAATAACTGCAGATAATAATGACAATCATTTTAAACTGTGAGAATGCTGTGGAGGGGGCCAGCCACTGTGCAGGTATAGTGTCACAAAATGCAATGGTGATACTTACAAAGCATTCTGAGAAGTATTCATCACAAGGATTCAAAGATGACTATAAAAAAGAACTGAATATATCTGCCTCAGAGAAAATTGAAAATAGTTGGAGAAACTTACAATTTATAGACTAAAAGATTGAAAAATTAAGTCCCTTACATTTTAGAATTGATAATAAAAATAATTCCTACAATCTTAAGTTACTGATGGATTCTAAGTTCCTGAAAATTCAACTTCCTCCCACCAAGCTATTCAACATATCAAATTATCTTGCTTTAAGCAATTTGTAATATAAAGCAATTACTTTAAACTTGACTGAAATATACACAAATAAAATAGTACATTCCTTTAGGACAGTCAAAAACTTCAACAGGTACAGCAGAATAGCTTTTATGAGTAAAGTGACTATAGATGAAAATAAATTAATGGCTAAATAAAACCATGCAACCCATTTAGTCTGTCTCTAATTTTCCAATCATGCTAGACATGACAACAGAGGAACATTCTTTAGGAATAGTAATACAAGTATTACAGTAAATGGTGACTGACACTAGGCTTAGCATTGGTACAGACAGGAGGTGTGGGGTTTATGGTCCCCATAATTCCCATAAGGGGGAATACAGGTCCTGTCTTAAAGGAAGCATAGCTACTAGTCTGGCTCAGCCAGCTGCTGCCATTACAAACACACTGACATATTAAGTAAAAAAGGCAAGGTGCAAAACAGTGTGTGTAGAATAGTATAGTTTCTATAGTGATAGGGGGAGAAAAGTTTTGCTTAGATTAAAAAAAAAGAGACCAGAATGAACCAAAATTAATAAATGTGGTTACTCATGAAGGTGGGGCAGGTGGGGGAAGAGAATAGAGAGCTGAGAGAGAACAGGGTTAAAGCGAGAATTTAGGGCTTCCACCTTATATTAGTTTTGACTTCGGAATTGTGCAAATGTTTTACCTATGAAAAAAATAAAGGAAAAGGAGAATTTTTGAAACAGATGAATACTAAAAAGGGAGAGATGGAGTGTGAGAGCGCCAGCATGTCTGCCCTATGGCTCACTGTTGGCCTGCCACACCCACCACCTGCACTGTTCTGTAGTCAGTCCTCCCAACCAAGAGAGGAAGCTGGTGAGGAAATTACCTACATAAGGAGTGAGAAAACCCAAGCCAGCTGTTATTACCAGCTTAGTCCTTAGTGATAAATATAGTTGCTCAACATTTAAGGAAAACCAATAACGTGAAAGGGGAGCCATGATGAACAACGTGAATTCTTTAATAAAAGAGATGTCTAGAAAAATTCTAATTAGTGGTCTTATAGAGAGGACATTAAACAAGCACAGCTGATATAAAGGAAAGCAATTCATAAAAGTTGACTATTAGAAATAATCATCAAAACAAGAGCCCACCCAATAGGCATATATAAAAAACTTAAAGAAGAAACAAACATGTCTAATGAACATATAAAAAACTTAGTCTCACAAGTAGTTGAGGGAATATAAGTTAAAACTAGATATTTTCCACCTATCACGTTGGCAAAAATAGCACTGCTATTTTAGTAATTATCTTAGTGCAGGCTGCAGTAACAAATTAGACTAGGGGCCTTAAACAACAAACATTTCTCACAGTTGAAGAAGCTGGGAGTCCAAGATCAGGTTGGGTTCTTCACGAAGGCCCTCTCCAATTTCCTGGTATATAGGTGGCCCTCTTCCCATACTGTTCTCACATGGTGGAAAGCAGAGAGAGGAAGCAAGCTGTCTCTTCTTATAAAGGCACGAGAATTCCATTCATGAGGGCTCCCCCTTCATGATCTAATTATCTCCCAAAGGCCCACCTCCTAGTAATATCATCACGCTGAGGGGTAGGATTTCAACCTGAAATCTGGAGAGATGTAAACATCCAGCCCATAGTAGTAATCTAATGTACATAAACACATCATTACAAAAGTGTCTTAAAAATCATGTCTCATTTTTGTGCATTACAAATTCAGTATTGTTTTGGCTGTGCATATCCAACTTGGGGTGAAGCTATAATTATTGACTGGGGCCGAAGGGTCCATTTCTATGGTTGACAAGTTGGTGATACAGTTTGGAGAGAGCCTGTGGTTCCTCTCCATAGGTCTGCTGGAGGACCCATGGCATGGAAATTGACTTTCTCAAGGGCAAAGGAAGAAAGGCTTTTTATGACTAAACTTCAGAAGTACCACATGAAAGCCAGATGAGGCTCAGTGGAGACTGGCTACCACGAATGCAATATGCAGTTTTGGCAAGAATGGGAGGAAATAGGTGCCCGATGTACTATTGCTGGTGTGTACATTGGTGTACTTAGGAGATTTGAGAGTAGATAATAAGAATTAAAATGCACTTATCTTTGCATATATTCTACGTGAAATAAATTATGTATAAGAATGTTCAATACAGTAGTGTTTGCAATAACAAAAAAGGGGGAAATACCTAAATATCTGTAAATAAAGAAATGGGTAAATAAAGGAATACTATGGAACAGTTAAAAAAAAATGTGGCCTATCTGTGACTGACCATAAAAAATTTCTAAGTAAGACACATTAAGAAAATAAGAAAATGCACTTCCATTTACATAAAAAGAAAACAAATATATGAAAACTGATTTTGTGTGTATGTACATGAATATTAAAATCTACAGTAAAGCTCTGGAAAGACGTAAAAATTCTAGCAGTTATTTGTGAAAATGGTAAAATGTGGAAAGTTAAGGCAGCACTTTACAATATTATTTGTACTTTTAACAAAACTGGCTTTAATAATTTAAACATTTAAAATTGGTAAATAACAGACTGACAAACCCATATGACCTACAGTATATATGGGATTTACTGTTTAGACTTTATATTTATTTTAGCTCTTTTTGCAATTTGATGATTGATTAGATATGGTTGCTTTGGTATATGTGCAATAATTTTTAAAAGTTTTGTTCCTATACAACACAATAAATTGTGTTTTGATTTTATAGTCAGAGTTAATAACCCTAAGGAATAACCCTGACAGGCAGTAAAATACTGGCTCTCAGCCTGTCAGCTTCATCATCTGAAAAATGGGGGATAAGATACACTACCTACTATACAATACCATTGTGATCAAACAAGATCCTGAAGTCACTGACACTTATTGGACACTCAAAAGTGGCCATTATTAGTTTAGGTCCATTCTAAATCTCTAATCAGAAATAAAGCACCGTTTTCGTCAATATAAAGATGTGACTGAATACATGCTAAGTGAAATAAAACCAATTATGACTTGTGTTGGTTTTCTTCCCCCAAGAGTATTTAAGGAATTAATACCACCTGGATCAGAGCTATTAGCTTATGAGTATATTAACTCTGACTATAAAATCAAAACACAATTTATTGTGTTGTATAGGAACAAAACTTTTAAAAATTATTGCACATATACCAAAGCAACCATATCTAATCATCAAATTGCAATATATTTATTCTCAAGAAAAAAGCTTAACTATAGTTAGAAAAATCATTTGTTCTAAAATCAATTTTAATATCTCCTCAAATAGAATGTACATACTATCAAAGTATCTACATTCATGAAACACCCAGTAAACCAGCAACCCACACAACAGGGCTATAATAATGTAACACTGTAACTTGGTAGAAAAAAACCTGAGATGTATAAGTGAATTTTGCCTATGTCACTAATCCACTGAATTGTTTGGACAGGTCATTTAACTTCTCTGGATTTGAGTCTTCTCAGTGAAAAGTGAGAAGTCTAGGTTAAATGTTCTTTAACAACCCTTCCTATGCCAATAGTTCATGACAAAGTGTTCTCTCGCCCTCCCTAATATGAGGTACATTTCCTTGTAAATCGATCAAAGCATCAGATGTAGTTTCTTGTTCATCTTGAGAATGTGATTTTCAGCAAGAACTTACTTTAAAAAAACACTGCAATAAAAAACAGACTGTCTATAAAATTCATCATGATGGGATCTGTCCTGAGACCAAGGTATAAATTCTTTTTAACAATGAGCAATGGCAGTAGAAGGCTAATAAATCACAGCATGTTTCAAGAACATGGTAGTTTTCTTCAGTGCTTTACATTCACTCTTTAGTCACAACAGAAGATGTGCTTTTAAATGAGCTCCTATATGACTGCTATAAAAAGTGGACCCTAATATATTAGTGCCAGTTCATTGAGTAGGTCTGTACTAACAGCTCATCTTTCCATTACTTTTGCCTTACCAGTTTACTGTCACTTAGCTTTACACATTATTGAGAACTGTTTTGTCCTATACCTTCTGTACCATTTCCAAACTTTTCTGTATAATCAAGTATCTACTAACATATATCAGGGTTGAAACTGTCATAAAATACATTTAAGAAAACTGTGCAACTATTTTTCTCTTTAACAAATCAACACTATAAAAACAGACACCCAAACTCCAATAATTTTCTGCTTAAATCCACAGTAAGAATTAGAATGTATCTTTTTCACAGATAAAGTACATTCAGTGGCGTTCCCATATTTTTATTACCATCTTTATAAAACTGCGTGTAGATCTTCCAGGTTTTCTCATGAGGGCTGGTTCACTTGATCATCTAAATATTCAGGTGCCAGCATTAAACAACACAAGACAGGTAAGAGTCAAGTTTCTCCAATTTTACATATTTGGCCACTATACAATGCTATGGTGAAGAGTCTGAAAATTCTAGAAAACTTTCTAATATTCAAACGTACTAATAACTTGAGATGCATGAACTATTTTTTTTTTGAAATGTCACTTCTTAGCAAGAAAGTGATCCTCAACTGAGTTTGACTATAATCAATCAAAACATAAATATAAAAACTTTGTTTCAGGATCTTAGTACATATTTTATAATGCATATGACTGTTTTACTGAGTTGCAGAGTGAGGATCTCTGAGGGTGCACTTTTCTTGTATGAAGAGTTGAGAACTCACTTTGCAGAACATCACAAAGGCATTCAGAGAACAGTGGCCATGGCTTTTTCACCACTGCGTCCTTCTCAGTGCTGTTACAATGCTTTTGCACACAAATGCTTAATAGCCACTAAACTTAACTGAAGAGGTTATACAGAACACATACAAAAAACTCTTGTTGATATAGCATATAAATACGATATAATGTAGTTAAATGGTTTCAAAGTCAAGATGAATATTTTATTCAATGAGGCAGATAAAATACTCAAAAGTAAAGCATTTTCTGAAGTATCTACATATGGATTTATAATATATCTTTATATTCATGTGGTCAATGTTAAATCTTTCATAACTCTTGTCAATTCAAGCAGTTTTCAATGTTTAGCATACTTATCAAAGGTTTTTACTTAGGCAAAGTAACCACTAAAAAGATATAAAGCAAAATAATTCATTTTATTTCTTAAATGCTTATGTATTTTCAATCATAAAATTTTTCATGCATTATAACTTATGAGATACTACAGATTCACATTTACTAAAAATTAAAAATTTTAGGAAAGCTAATTCAATTACTTATGAAGAAATGGTTGATTGGAAAATATCAAATTATTATTAGCTTAAGATTTTATCATAATCATGAATAGCATTTCATCATGAATACCTTTATTTTACTTTTAAAACCATACTTACATCTTTTAGATTAAAACCTCATATTGGGACAATAAGACTTTTTTTCTAAATTATAGTCACATATGGAAGGGAGCTTTTAATTCAAGGTTTCATTATGGTCCATAGTATAAAGACATATTTTTATGAGGGTTACATGATGGATAGCCAGCAAAAGAAATATGCTAGCAGAAAGTAGTAAATTGCCATCTAAGCATGCACAGAACCAAGAGACTAATTTAGAACATGGTAAGTCCTTGATTATTGCCAGCTTTTCTATAATGTTCAGGTTCTCAAAGGTCACTGAATTTTATAATTATCTCCAAACAATTTTCTTCATGGTCATTTAAGCTTTGTCTAAACAGCTGGGTATGTTGCCAAGCAACAACACCATCTCCTCCGTTTAATTCTGCTTCCAAAATAACTTCAGTGGCACCAGAAAAATCAGGATAGGAACGAAGAGTTTTGTCTGTTGGAAGAAGAAAAAAATAACTTTGCTTTTGGTAACTTAAAGAACAGATAGTTTACTTGTAGGTAAAAATCAACCCTTAAAAAATAAATACAAATTAATCTTCATGGAAGAAATGTGTCCTTTGAAACAAAGAAATGATTTTCCTCCTTCCATTTGCGTTTCAAAATAAAAAACATAAACCTTTCTATTAGAATGAGGTTTACAGATTTTAATTTAAAAAATTTTACTGCAATACTATGAATAATTCTTGGGTAGGAAAAACAACTATCTCTCAAATAAGTACAATTACTTTTCAGAATGTTAAATACACACTCATGATTAATTCTCCAGTCAAATGCTTACCGCCTGTCAGTTCTAGTTGTGCTGTATCAGATCGCAATTTCCACTGTATTGTTCCAGTGTGAAAGGTTTGACTACTTGTTCTAATGGAAATGCTATCTACTTTTAGGCCAACTGACCCACATTCAAACTTCCAGGAAATGTAAGCATTAGATGATCCTTCCTTTCGGGCTAAATACACCTACAAATAAGGAGGAAAAAAGAAATTATCAGAAATAATGAAATAGTGTAGAAAATGAACACAGTCTTATTGTCACAGGGTACTATGTATAAATCGTTATTAAAATTTAAATTTTTCCTCACTGAAAAGAGTTTTTACTGATTTTTTAAAAAAATTTTACTAGCAGTTTTACCTAGAGCATCTTTTGCTCTAGAAGAAAGACATTACTTGAATACAGACAGCTCGATGAGTGCAGCCCTAAAGGGGTGCATGCTAAACAAATTTGATAAATCATATATATTTTTTAAATGAGTAGGCCCAGTATTTAAAATGAACTTTACGATGAATCCTGCTGAAAATACAGAATCCTTTTAAATGTAATTATTCATTAATTTATCTTTTCAAAGTCTAGATTTTCAGATATACTTTCCTAGAATGATGGGCCATATTCTCTAAATCAAATACCTCAGTTACTGCTAAGTAATGGTCTAAAAGCAATATCCATGCTTCCTTCACCATGAATGTTTCCTTACAATTTTAAATGTGTATATATACTATTTCAGGCATCCAAGTTTACTGGTTGCTTCTAGCTCATCTCCTCTCAAGGTATCACCTACACTCTTTAAGATGATGACATGGAAACTGACAACCACAGTCTTGGTCTTTCACAGAGAACTCCATTCACCCATGCTCAAACTCCTAAGGATCTGACTCTTTAATCGTTAATCCCTGATGTCCAAACTCCCCACAATAAGCTACGCATTTCTTTGAAATAAATCCTGAAAAAGTTCCTTGCTTTTATACTGCACTTGCCACTATAGCCATGACTTTATGCTCATCTTTCTGCAACTGCCTAATTAATGTTTTAAAAATCTCACTTTCATATCATTTGCCTGGTCTAGAATGCACAGTGAGCACCTGGCTCCTGCATTAGATCCAAACTCTTAGCTTTCATGGTCCTCCAGAATTTCATCCCACCTTGAACTGCCAATATTCCCTTATTCAATTGATTTCAGGTTAATCTAACTTAAGCAAACCATAAGCTCTCTGCGGGGCATAGGTTCTGGATTCACAGGAGAATTTAATAAATAGTATTTAAGTATAATTTGCATATATACATACATATTCTTTTAGAAATGTCAAATTCACTTCTCAGGGGCAAATAGTTTGAAGTACCATATAAAACACATCTGCATGAAAATGTTCTACTTCATGTCTTTAGTCATCAAGTAAGAAATTAATCACTGCTAATGTTCTAATGATATTCTATTCTATTAAGCAATCTATACTTTTTTTCCAGGTTAAATTGTCAGTTAATTTGAAAGTTTTTAAAATCAGCGAGCTAGAGATATAAAACAACACTTTCTAAGGAAAACTATTTGAACCCCTTAAATTAGATATGTATAACCAACTACTGTTGTTCTGGATGACACACTTAAGACATATGGGACTGTCAACTGCTCCACTCAAGTTCAGGGCAACCTCACCATAACAACCTCTGATGCTCACATGTTAATACGGCATGTTAAACTCCTCTTATAGGAGTTTGTAAGGAGAACCCAGGACTCAGGAATGCACCAGTGCTCCCTGGGAGCTGTTTATGCCACCTATCCTAACTATGGCTGTCCATCATAGCTTAATTATCCCTTCAAAGAATAGGCTAGTAAAGGGGATTATCTGGAAAAGATGAGCCAAACAGTGGGGTTACAGGAAGAAAAGGGGTTGGAAGAAACTAAAAGATAGGAAATAAGTAAACTTAATACAGAAATACATTCAAATTCATATCTCAGTATATATTTCTATATCATATGGATTTTAGAGCTCAGTAGCTTCAAATGCCTCCCCAAAAGTGTGACTATAAAATATGATAGACTGAAGTCAGGTTAATTTCAAATTTCTAGCTTACCCCAAGAAATGTCTTAATTATACCATGTGGCTCTGAGCCAGAACTGTGGTTTCAACTGTCATAGAAGTTTATAAAAGTTGCAGAACATGTCTGAGAGAATTGCTTGTTCTATGACTTACATTTTTCAGTTCTAAAAGCACCAGCCTTTAAAACTAAATAGTTAAAAGATGGATCATTGCTGAATTTTTAAATGCTTAAATAAATGTTCAAATATATCATGAATAAATAAAAGGTCTCAGGCTAAATAATGATATATAGAGATAAACCAGGCTATATTAAAAATTCATGTAATCTTTTTCATATAATATAAGCATTTTAACCAATTTATTTTAACTCAGCATTTTTAGAGGCAGTAGGAAGTTAACAAGAACATGCATACTCAGTTTGATAATGTGAAATGCACCAGAACAACAGGATTTATATAAACTTCCATATGTGATCCTGCCTATGTATGATACCAACAGAATCAGTAATTATAATTTAGGAGAAAAATATACTATAAGTTCTCAAATATTCAATTGTTTGGTTGAGACAAAAAAAAATTTTGTAACTGTTGGAGGTTCTTCACTTCTTGAAGTTCTGTTAGAAAATTTATTGCCTGTTGGCTTTTTAAATCCATAGGTGTCATTATTGTATACAGTTCTACATGCTTGGTTATGCAATTTATGGGACTACTAAGAGGTGAGTGTTGCTACCCCTACTCTAGCAGCAGTGATATTAAAATCAGAAGTCATAGAGATTGTCTCCTACGGCCTGAAATCTGTATAGAGCAAGCCCCCAGTGCCCCACATGTAATTACCCCTCTCTGGCATCTGTAAGGACATGCAGGAATATCACAACTTGTGGGTGGGAACAATATGGTGTGTCTATGACTTAAGGTCTAAGTTATACGACTCCATGTACACAAATAAAACTTGTCCTTAGGGTCATGACTGTAATTACCTTTTTCAAGACTGAGAACAATTCTCATGTCAGCTTTTTTATGTATTTCACATTCTACAGAATATCTTCTACTTAAGAGATTTTCTGATTACTACATGCCAGGCTGGTTTGTCTGCTGGAGGTTTGGTTCATACAGTGCTATTTAAAGTTTTCTCTAGTATGCTCTTAAAATTACTTTCAGCTTAGCCTACTAGGATTAACTCTAATTACATTCACTGTACAGAAGACACCTGAAGTCAGTCATTCCTACAGCAGAGCAGTTGTATTGCAAGAGATTTTAGTTTAATGCTGGTAAACTGGTATTAATCATGAACCTTATTTTTGGTTATTCCATTTTATCACTGGCATCAAACATGAATCACTGTCAGTCCGCACTATAATCTTTCTATACTATGCTTCCAATTTTTTCCATTTGTGGCCTCTGGAATTACCTCTGGATCACTAGTGTGATCATGTCCTTCCCTGACTGAACTCTTACGATTCTCTATTATGTAACTACAAGGTAATCAAAGCCCCCGGGCCTGACAATGTTCACCTCTCTAGCCTCATTTCCAACTATTCTCCCCCATATTCCCTACTTACTCTTCCCTGGATACACCAGATGTTTCTCATGTCAATGCTTTTGTACATGCTATTTCTAATGCCCCAGAACACTGTCCCCTTCCACACCCTGTCCCCATAATGAGAAACTCTCCCTCTGCCCACTCCAAAAGCCAACTCATGTATAACTTCTGCAAGGCCTTCTCTCAAGAGACAGTGCTGCCTTCCATATGCTTCTAAGCACTTATCTTACTAATCTGTTAAATAGCTGGTCTACCCATCTTTCCCCTTCACTAGCCTATGCTCACCTTGAGGCTTGCCTCTTAATTCAACATTACATCCTAAGTGCAAAACACAATGTCTGACAACATACATGCCTGCTGAATGACTACATGAGTCAATTCTTGACATGATGCCATGCACTAAAAAGTGACTCTAGTGACAAAGAGAATGACAAACTGCTCAAAACTGCAAAGTATCTAAGAACATCCAAAGCACATAGTCTGAATGAAGACAGGGTTTACTGTGGTGCTCTATTATAGCCCTAGAGTGATGTAGAACTTACGCCATATACAATCATTCTTTCTTACATTCGCCAAACTTTACCAAGCATGTATTATATATCAGACACTATCATAGATCTATGAATACTATAGAATACAAAAAGACAGTCTCTGTCTGGGAAATATTTACAATCTAGGTGATGAGAGGCAAATAATTTCCCCTCACACATATTTGTTAAATAAATGTCATGAAGGAGAGGTATATTGCCGCGTCCTCTTTCTACCCTACTGCGTGACAAGGTCCTCTGAGATGGGGACAGATGCTTCAAAGAATGCATCGTCAAGAACAAGGACGTGGCATGTGTTTAGGGATAATTGTTTTCTTAAGAACAATCCTATTAATAAGGGGAATTTGGGTAGCACAAATTCTAGTAAGTGTAGACGCTGTACAAGTAGATTTCAAAATTGGCTCTGAGAAAAACATGATAAATTCCCTGCATATGGAGTCAGCTCCAGTCACCCTGACTGTCCAGAATGCATAAACCCTTTATTTGAACAATTATTAAGGAAAATTCCTTTTGACGCACCTCTTAAAAATGTTATGAACAAATTACAACAAGCTAAATTATTAGAACCAGCTTATACTCCTATTCCCACACAGTTAGTAGAAAAATTAGTAAAAGATAAGAAATTTACTCATAAATTTGCCTACTATGGAAGGGCCTCCTTTTGTGGCTACTGGATATATAAAAAATTAGTAGCTTAAGTTTGATGGAAAGGCTGGTTGGGTCAGGATCTCCTTGGTGCTCAAAAACAAAGGAACGAAAACTTAGCTTACAAAAGCAGTTTTGCAAAACTGATTTTTAAAATGTTTTCCTCAATACTACACCAAGGAAACTGTCAAACAGCTATGAAAAGGTTTCAGCTTAAATTTTGGATAACAGCATAAATAAAGTAGCGACTGAAAGATTTATTCAGGCAAAAAGAAGAACAATGTCTGCCCACGAGCCAATATTTGCTATTATGAATATCTCTATCTATCACCTTTACTTAAGTCAAACTTTATCTTACGTAATAGATATAAGAGTTAAAGGTTTAGATTGTTCCATCAGGTAGTTCTGTTCCAATGATTGAGAAAAAAGAATGTACTAATTCATCATGAATAATAATATACTCTGTAAGATGTTCTGCTTTGCTTAACCATGAAAATTTAACTCTCTGTTACCTTAACAAGAAAGTATAATCAAATGCCAAAATAGAAAGTATAAAAGTTGTACTCAAATCACAATATAACGGAACAGTGTCACACCGCCTCTGAGCTGTGTGGTCGGTCGACTGTATCCTGCGCCGACGCCTTGCACACCTTCGGGGCCCCCTGGATCCTGTCGTGGCCGGACTGCGGCAGTATATGGTGCAGTATGTCAATAAAAGGGGAAACGGATCCAGTTAGCTGGGACTGGAGGAAGTGAAATTTAAGCCCAGTTCTAATGATAAGTTGATCTAACAGATGGATTAAGTAAAGGAGGTTCTGTTGGAGAGGGTGGCAGGGCAGTGCAGCTGCAATGCAGAGAGTAAGGGGAAAGCATGGTGCAAGGTGAGGCCAGAGAAAAGGCAAGGATAAGACACAGAAGGACAAGGCTGTACGTACTCTAAGAGTATTCAGTGATGACTGCGGTTTTAAAAATGTTTTTCTGGCTACAACATGGAGAACATCTTCAAAGGCATCAGGGCAGATGCAGAGAGACTACTGAGGAAGCAATTAATATCACTTTTATCAAGGTGTTATCCCTTGCCTCATAAAAAGTATATCTGTTTTCTTGCTTTAGCTCTTTATATTCCTTTCAAATCCACACTTTGCTGAACAATGTTTTTGCTAACTCGTAAAATTTAGTAAGTCCTTGTGCTCCAGGGAGGCTACCTCTTCAAGAGAGTGAGACTCTCTTCTAAATACCTGAGAGTAGGATACACGTGAACTGTCATGAGTCCAGGCTGGAGATTGCTGAATAAAGGTGAGGTGAGAAATAGGCTTCTTCTATTTAGTGAATCTAGAAAATCCCTAATTGGGGACATGCTAGTATAGAACTAAAAATACTGATTTAGGTGGAATATTCATGTATTAATGGCAATATATTACTTTTGAGTTATTAGTCTCTACAAGTGTAATTAAGATTCTAGTATTTTTCTTCATTTCGCACTAAATATTGTAACTGAAAATTGATTCAGTTAGCTTCTAAAATAATGATGCCTTTCATAAAAACATATCAAGGCATAAACTTTGAGTTAGAGCCTGATTTTTATTTAATGGCCTTTGCATCTCATTTACATCATCTGACTCTTTCTCATACAATATACCCTCTCTGACCACAATACTCTATTTAGAGATCTCAAACTATGCCATGTACTCCATGCTCTTCCTCTGCTATTTATTCCCTTGCCTTATGAACACCTACTCATTCTTCAGTGTCCAGCTCCAATGTTGCCTGCTCTGCGGAGCTTTGCCCAACTCCCACAGCCTGAGCTAATTACTCCCTCCTCGGTGTTTCCATAGCAATGTGTTGATATCCTTATTATAGCACTCTTCATCATGGTTAAAATGACTGTTTATGCTTCAGTTTCCCCTGTTAGATTTTGAGAGCAAAAACCATAACCTTAATCTTTTTAAGCATGTAGCTGAGAACAATGCTTAGCTTAACAGACACTAAGTAAATGTTGGCTGATGAAGCAAAGAATGAATAACACAAAGAAAAAATAAGCCATACAATAGACCTGTTTCTCAGAAAATCACATCTTCTACAACACAGTTTTTCTCTATTACCTTCTACATTAACACTGCTGGTTAGGAAGAAAGGCATGCTTTTTCTTCAGTTCAATAAGTATAGACTAATCCTTAGATAAGTAACAAATCTATCCTATCCTGCTTTCTGCTCAGAGAAATTTTTTGGATAAGAATAGTCTTCCAGAAGAAGGTCAGCATCTCTCATCAATTTTATAATCAATTACAGGTAGAAATACAAACAAAGATTCAAATTTTGAAATTTTACCTTATTTTTTATGCCCTTCATTAACTAAAGATGAAAATTCCTAAATCCACAATTTTAATAATGCTATAAGTTATTCTTGGTTTAATACAAAAAGATCACCAAGGTAAGTTTTAGAATAAAAACTTATGATTGAAAAAAAAATGCTAGGACCACATCTCTGTGTCTTCTATGATAAGCATATAGTAGATGCCCATAAACACTAGCAGCTGTTAATCTGTGACTCACTCTTTAATCTATCCAATATGTCTTACAAGTTGAACAACTCCTTTCTAACAAACATCATGGTATTTAACTTTAAAAGTTCCCTATAAGTTCATTAACTCTATGACAATCTATCAAAAATATGGCTAGATCTACTGAAGTCATTTGATTAACTTTGAGTTTATTTTGGTTGTGTGTAAGGGGTAGGTCAGATTAAAAGCAAAGCCTCTTACTTGTTACAGATAACGTGTGACAATAACCTGCAAGTTAGCAAAGGGGAACTACTGTAGTCATTGCATCCATTTCTTTAGGACACAGAGTAGAAATAATATCACTGCTCAAATCACCCACATTCTTATGAAAGTGTGTTAAATGTTTAGGTCTTGGGACTTTGAACTAAATGTTATACTCCCTAATAGCCTGCATTTAGTAGGCAATCAATAAATATTGGTAAAAGAATTAAACACCAATATTTTTACATATTTGTGCAAAAATCAGTCACATGGGTGGGTCACTTGATTAGTTTTTCCCATGAAAGCACTAAATCCAATCTCTTTGATGAAAATGACTATTTCCTTCATATAAATGCACAAATTTCTTAAGCTCTGTTGATTAAATGTTGAGAACAAAATTTTCTTTTACAGGCTTAAAGACTACTAAAAGTAATTTTGATATAATGGTTTTCTCATTATACACAACTGGAAAATGAAGCCAATCTATGTATCTGTTTAAACGACCACAAAGGTTTTAACAAAGTTTTATGCATTAAGTTACCATGTTCCAGTCTGTTTCAACTTTTCTGAATATGGATTCCATTTTCCACACACCATTTTCCCATCCAGAAATGATCTGATTATTATTTGAAACTCGAGCATAATGATCTTTCACAATATTATAACAAAGATGAAGCTGTTTAGAAATCTTCTCATTTTCAGAAGGGATGAACATGGTTTCTTTTCTCTTAAAAAGAAAGGAGAATTAGTTTTTCAGCATAATGGAAGATATACAAATACATACATATATATATATATATATGAACAGAGAGAGAAACTGCTATGTATAGTAGTAAAAGATTCCTTCAACTTGAAAATGAAAAAATTGGTGCCACTGAAAAATATTTTATAGGTTAAATATAATCAGAATAATGTTGACATAGCACCTACTACTAGACAGAAAACAAGAAGTATAAACTATAGCTCTGACTTATATATTTGTGATTTTATGTTCCACCTGAATTCATTTATTTTTTATTTCCACCACCACCATCTTTTAATTGGACCACAGTTATCTCCTCAAACTGACTCCCAGCTTTCATGTTCTACCTTTTCTATCCATGCTCCACACAGTATTCAAAGTGTTTTTTTTTTTTAGAAATGCAGATTAGAATACATAATTTTCTTGCTTGACTCACTCCACTGACTTTCCACTGTACTTAAACTCAACTTTTATCAAGGCTAGGAGTGCCCTGAATCATTTGCTCCCTGCCTATTTCTCGGAGCAGATATCATGTTGCTTTTCCCTTTGTCTCTATATTCTCACCATGTTACTTTTCCTTTATTTCCTCAAAAAGACCCAGCTCATTTCCGCCTCAGGGCCTTTACACATGCTGTTCCTGCCATCTATTCTGTCCTCTCTACTTTCCATATACTCGATTCTTTCTCATTCTTCATGTCTCAAACTAAAGCCATTCCATCAGAGTGTTCTCTGCTGATACCCTAAACTAGGAAAATGCCTGGGAGCTTGAAACAATCTTCCGTATGTGTACAATCACTATAAAAGCTTATGTTTTATCTTAAAATAAAAGCCTGTTTTATCTTAAAATAAAAGCTTGTGCTTTACCTTAAAATTACAGGCACATTTTACATTCTAGCCCCAAATAAATCCATATTTTTCTTTAATGTAAAATAGTCCCCAGAAATCCTAAAATCACTAAGTAAATCTAAAACTTGAGAAAGCTGATATATTTATCCTATCTTCATGTACTACCGACACAATGGTCCTTTCTCCCTTAGACATTATCTCACCCATTTTGGGTGAGATAATTCTTTGTTGTAAGGGGCTGCCCTATGCATTGCGGTTGTTTAGCAGCATCCCAGGCCTCTGCCCACTTGGTACCAGTGGCATCCCTCCTCCCAGCTGTGGCACCCAAAGTTTCTCCAGACATCACCAAATGTCCATTGGAAGGCAAAAATCACACACCTTTGAAGAATCACTGCTCTAGTATATGCTAACATGTCAATTACTAACAAGATAGTAGGCAATGCTTTTTTCCAGTTAAACAGTGGGTAGCAGGTATTAACATAAAACCTTCAAATTTACAAGAATCAATAATGAATGTAAAATAACTTAGAGACAGAGAATTAATATTTTTATATGTGTGTATACATATATCACTCTCAGAATTACAAAATAGTAACATTAAATGTATGAACAAGAAGATAATTCCCTAGTAGAGCCTGCAAATATTACTGCCTTAAAGGTAAAAAAAGAAAAAGCAGTTTTTTATTTTCAGAAATTGGTATTATAAGTTAGTATAGTATACTTTAAAACAAGTATGTAATAACAAAGATATTTCAAAGCCTAGACATAAACCAAATGGAAATAAAATTAAAAAAATAGTATTATCTACAATTTTACAGAGGATAAAAAAAAGAAAAACATTTGTTACTCAACATATCATGTATGCAACTGAACGAACAATCTGGAGTTAAGAATAACATCAATATTTTATAAAATCTTTTAAATCTCAGATTAAGACAAAACTATTCTTTATGGAAATGATATTACCAACGTTTTGTTTTCCTCATTTTCAACTCATTTCAAGGTATAGTTCCATAATTTTTTAGGACTGATATTTTTCAATTTACTTTTAAATTAAATCTCTCTCTCTTTTTTAATTAATAAAGATCTATTTCTAAAGAGGAAAATTACTTTTTAACTTCACGACCTTAATATGGATCTTTGGTAACTGAGGAATTTAAAAGATTTTCAAAAGGAAAATAATCTGGGCACATGACCCAATTCATATTTTTAAAGTTTAATCAACTTACATGCCACACAAGAGGAAGCACACCCATCCGTAAAAAGAAAAAGAAATGAAGACCTAAATAATATGGACGTTTTAAATTGAACACAGCTGTGAATTAAATTAGCTCTTTTAAATTGGCTTCATTTAGATTTATACTTGTAACTTGTATTGCATCAGCAGTGATTTGAATTATTTGTTGAATTTAGATCTTGTAGTTCTATGGCTGAACCAACATTTCCAACTGCCTGCTAAAGATGCCGGAATAACTAAAAAGCAAACAAAGTTTACTGGGGATAATACACCCCTTTTGGAAATATTCTTTTACTGGAGAAATGAGTTGCAACAATGGCAAATTTAGAAAATGTAGATATAAAACTTTAATTTGTTTGAAACTGTTGCTATTAATACTCTGATGAGTTATTTTCAGGTGTTTTTCATTACATATCATCTTAGATCTTTATATAAAATACTTCATAGGAAGTCAACTTTAAATTCATAAAGGGTGAGGGATAGTCTAATGTACTTTCTTAATGTCTATTACAGAGCTTTTCACCTAGCCAGCCTCTAATTATAGGCATATTTCCATTGTTCATTATTTAACTTGAGAAGGTTAATCAAGAGATACTTTAAAATAAGTTTGACAATAGTAATCATATCAGAAGCAATAATTTCTAGCCAATATCAGATGTATGTAAATATATAATAAACACTTAACCAGCTGCATTATATAGATTCTATATTTTCCCACTGTACTTTAAATTTTTCATATGGAAAAAAGGTAAAACAAGGCTCTTTTAAATGTACTAAAATCTTACTCTGAAAGATTGAACAAGCACTTCCCAAAAGAAGATATCCAAAATTTAAAGACTAAGCATTCAACCTTATCAGCCATCACCAGATGCAAATTAAAATCACAACATACTATGTACCACAGGGCTGCTGAAATAAAAAACATAGACAATACCAACTATATGCAAAGATATGGAAGAATTTCACATACCGCTGGTGAGAGTGTAAACTGGCACAAGCACTGTGGAAAACTATTTGGCAGTATCTACTAATGTGGAACATACTCATACTCTATTACCTAGCAATTCTACACCCAGCTGAAATACGTAAATATATTCACTGAAAACATGTATATGAATGTTCACAGCAGCACAATTTTTAATAGCCAAAATCTAGAAACAACCCAAATACCCATCAACAGTGGCATTGATAAATTATGTATATTCATACAATAAAGTGTTATACAGCAATGAGAAGAAACATACCATAAACATGTAGCAATGAGAGTTACATGTTTATGATCTGTTACATGCCTATGTCACCAATGTTGAGAAAGAAACCATTGACAAAAGGTAAATATATACGATTCTATTTACATAAAGCACAATAATAGGCAAAACTAATGAGAAACCAAGATAATGGTTATTCTCTGGGGAAAAATGCAGGAACTGAAAGGGTTCTGATGTGTGGTGATTACATGGGTGCTCATTTGTGAAAATCTGTTAAGCTATACATATAATATGTGCATTTTCTGTATGTACTTCAGTAAAAGATCTACGGCCTTCAAAACTTACATAAGGTAAATAGAAAAATCCTGTTTTAAAATGTTTTGATAATCTTATTTGATTAGACTATGTCAATCAATTACTGTTTTCTTCAAATGTTTACATATTTTAGTAATTACTATAAGAAGTTAATTGAAAGGTCACATGTAATGCATTTTTTAATAAGTAAAGAGCACAGTACAGGAAACAGGAAAGTGAGATAATCATGCTATAATGAATTAAATACCTCTAGACCCATTTCACCTCGGGCTACTCTCCACGCCACTGACCCAGATATTCTTCCACCAAGTTCTCCAGGTTTAGGAGTTTTTGGAGATATAAATTCAACAAGCTCCACAATTATCCTCTGGAGAAGTTCTTTTCTTCTGTTTTCTGACAAAGACACTTGCCTCTGCAATTCACATTTAAAAAAAGTCATTAAGATTAGGGGAATATATAGGTCCATCTCTAAGTAAGAATATACTTAAAACATCCGTATTTTAAGGGAATCTTGAAAGAAGTAACCAACTTTATTTTCATACATATAATTATTTGAAAAGAAAAAACAACACTGCAAAATTCAAAATAATTTTATAAAATTTATGTAAAGAAATCATTTTTACAGCCATAGCCAACTCTCCACGACTTTTGCTGTATTAGATTTAAAATGAAGTTAGCAATTTCTGTTTTTGGCCATGATAAACTAACATGTCAGACCAACTGTCCTGATGAGAACACCTAGAAAAGCTGGGGAAAACAAACACAAAGACATAAACATAAAAACACCTGTCTGAATGCAACAGAAAGCTACCAGCATAGCCAGAACTGAAGAAGCTAACATCCCAAAGGAAGAAATGAACTGAGGTGAACCAAATAATACTGCACCTCTTTTTTCCAGGCATTTGCCAATTATTAACTGTTATGAGGAGAAGCTGAGAATCTAAGTACAAAATGGAGGATAAAGTGCTAAAAAAAAAACCCAGAAATTTTAGCAAAAACAGTGCTGGCAAGTAAACAGATTGACGTTTAGAGCCTTTCAAGGTGAGGAGCTCTAGTAAATACTCCAGTTTTCTGATTAGGATCTCCGATGGGCTACACATTAAAAGTGAAATCCTAAACAGGCTGAAACCTCACCTTGAATCTCAATCACTGACTGGATTAAGGTGATCTGCCCCTATCTTAATTGCTTCCCAGAAGCAAAATTAGTTGTTTATTTTTTAAGTTGTAAAAAACAAATGAGTGAATGAGTATACAGTAAAAAATTTCACTACCACCAAAAGGATATAAAATAAAAACTGAATCTTCCCTCTCGGACCTCCAGGTCTTCTCAGTGGAAGCAGTCGCTCTTACCAATTTCTGTGCCTTGTTTCAGAAATTTCTATACTTGAACAAGCGTCTACGTGTGTGTATATAATTATATTCAAGACACAGTTTATTTTGATATATAAGACAACATTTTTTATGTCGTTTTACATATATTGAAATTTTGTTTCAATATTTAAGAAACATACCCATTTAATGTAAAAAAAGCACAAATATTTAAAAAGAATAATCAAAATGTTCAATAAACAAAAAGACATTTAACATGTTAAGATATTTTTGCCTGCGAAATAATGCTACTACTTTAAGAATGTCAATGGGTTAAAAATTGGCACTGAATATATAAAAAAATTTCAAGTGTCCTCTCAAAACTGACAAATGCCCATCACATACCTGTTTATTAAGTCCATTAATAGTTTCTCGAAGTACTTCTTCTTTAATCTCAGTTCTTCTGGAAATTACCTCCTCATGTTTACAAGAATATCGCCAAGTGACATCAACCACCTCAAATTACATAATACAAACATTTAACAAGATTATAACTATCAACCTTAATTTGCTAAATACCTAGGATGTAATTTTTTACATTTAATTTTATTATTAGTTTTAAGTACATAGTACATTGGGGTTAGACGTTTAAATAGTTTATAAAATGATCCCCCAATTACTCTTAGAATGTAATTCTTAAATATAATTTTTTAAATACTATTCTGTTTAAAATTTTAAAAACCTGTGGGAAAAAATTGAGAATATGTCTTTTGTTCATTTTCTGAAAGGTACACTCTAAGACAGATTGTGGTAAGAGGAAATTTTCAGAATATTTAGGGCTTTAAAAACTTATTTATAAAGCTGATTTCACAAAATTTATATTATAAAACTGATTTTTGACAAGGGTACAATAACAATTCAGTGGAGAAAAGGTAATCTTTTCACCAAATGATGCTAGAATAATTCGTTATCCATTTGCAAAATAATGAATTTCAATCCACACCTCTGAGTATATTCAAAATTAGCTCAAAATAGATCACAGATCCAAGTGTAAAACTAGAAGTATAAAATTTATCAAAAAAACAATAGGCAATAATTTCTTAGATATGTCAGAGCATAATCATAAAAGAACAAATTGATAAACTTGACTTCATCAATTTCTTTTCTTCAAAAATCATTAAGAGAAAAAAAAAGATAAGCCACAGACAAGGAGAAAAATTTTGGGAAGCATAACTAATAAAGAACTTGTATTCAGAACATATAAAGAACTCCTAAGATTAAAAAAAAAAATCCAAATTAAAAAAAAAAATGGACCAAGAGGACATGTAGATGGCAAATAAGCACATAAAAAGATGCTCAGTATTGTCATTAGAGAAAATACAAGTGAAAACCACAATGAGATACCATTAAACACCTATTAAAATGGCTAAAATTAAAAAGTGAGACAATACTAAATATTAGCAAAGATATGGAGAAACTGAGAACTCACACATACTGCTGGTGAAATGGCATAATCACTTTGGAAAACAGTTCAGCAGTTTCTCCAAAAAGCTAAATAAACACCTATCATACGATCCAGCTATTCATTCCATTCTAGGAATTAATCAAAGAAAAAAGAAAGCAAATGCCCATATATAGACTTGTGCCTATTTATAACAGCTTTATTTGAAATAAAAAAAAAAAAAAAACTAGAAAGTACCCAAATGTCCATCAACAGATGAACAGATAAACAAACCATGGTACATTCATACAATGGAATGTTACTCAGCAATAAAAATAAACACCGGATACATGTAAATATATGGACGAATCTCAAAATGATTGATTAAAAGAAACCAGACATCCCTACCCCCACTCTACCAAAAAGAAGATAAGATACTCCTTGACTTGTGCTGGGGCTACATTCCAATAAAACCATCATAAGTTGAAAATATCATTAAGTTGAAAATGCATTCAATACTAGTACACTGTAGAGTATTGGTTATCCTTCTGATCAAATGGTTTTCATAATGGGAGTTGCGACTTGCTGCCACTGCCCAGGATCACAAGAGAGTATTGAACGGCGTTATCACAAGCCCAAGAAAAGATCAAAAATCAAAATTCAAAGTGCAGGTTCTACTGAATGTGCATTGCTTTTGCACTATCATGAAACTGAAAAATCATTAAGTCGAGCCATTGCTGACAGTCATGAGTCAGCCCATCTGTATATAATTGCATTTACATAAAATTCTAGAAATACAGATTAATCTAGTGACAGAAAGCAGATCTACAGTTGCCCGGACAAGGGATAGATAACAGGGATAACAGGGACATAAGTAAACTTCTAGGTATAGCAGATACATTCACTATCTTGATTTTGTGAAGGTAATTTCATGCGTGTATATAAATGACAAAATTTATTAAATTGTATCCTTTAAATATTTGATGTTTTTTATATGCCAATTATACCTTCAAAAGCTGTCAAAAAATATTTCATTCTTAGAATTTTTTCTTTTATGCCCTACCTCATCTTTAGAAAACGCTATGACATAGGAAAGCTTCTTGCCCCACCCTATTTCATAAAGGAGTGGTTTGTCACAGACATCTTCACATGCATCACAGTGCAACCACCGCTGCTGAGAAGGAGAATAGACTTCTGTCCAGACATGGTCTACTCAAGACAAGAAAGTAACAGAAAAAAAGAGGAAAAAAATAGTTAAAACCAGAATGACTTCTAATAACCATATACAAACTCCTAAGAATCACATAATAAAGTTATTTGCAATATTATAAATTTCAGTTAATAAGACAGTATTCTGTGGCATACAAGGCTCTAAAACACTTTTTCTCTGTCTCTTTGAAACCCCTGAAAACGTTTTTGGAATATCTTCTTTAATGTAGTCAGATGAAGGTTCAATTACAAATAATGTGAGCTGTAACTTTTAAAAAGGTGAACATGTTGAACAGCAGCATAAAAAATGTGGGGATCACTTTGCTAATGTGAAGAAGTTGGTGCCACTTTTGAAAACACAGTCTCTGCTTCTCAACTTTTAAAACTGAGGAATAAAAGGAGGTCTAACAGAGGATGTCTGGTTATTGATGTTCTCTGTTCAATTATGAGAACAATGACTATTAACTGAAAGTTTCATTTTATTATTATAAAAACAACAGAAACAGAAGTAAAACTCTAGAGCAAGGAAAACAAACTTTTAACATGTAGATGATGAGTCATTTCTAAATAAGGACAATATAAATTTCACATGGTTTTTACTACTTTTTTGTATATTAAGGTTTAAGATTACTAAACCTTTTATATTAATCTCTACAAAAAAGATTTCTATAGCACATTACACTTGTTCTTATTCATATAGAAACAGCATCACTAAAAATGTCACAGTAAATTATTAATAAAAGAATGTTTATAGTACAAAGTACTACTACGCAAAATGCTAGGTGAGTATAAAAATCTTGTGATCCTCACGAAAAACTGGTGAGGTTGGTATTATTGTTATTTTACAAAATGCAAGTGGAAATTCAGACTGACAATACCAGAAAGTAACAGAAAATAGTGAGCCCAGACTGTAAACGTAAATCCTTAAGCCTGCATAGCCCAATTAACTCTGCTCATGCTCTGCTCTGTACCTGTGTAATCCCAAACATAGCGGGCTTCAAACCCTAAGGCTCGGCAACAAAGTGTAAAACAATTGGCCCACTCGCCACACCGTCCACGTCTTGTTTCTAGAAGTTTCTCAGGGTTATTATACCTGGTTTAAAATAACAACAAAAAAAGTTTTGATTATAAATAATAAGAATTTTAACAAATGTATATTATTTCTATGCTAAACAGTAAAATTTCTTAATTTCTGCTGGGGGACTTTTCCTGCTTATCTCTATCAGCTCAAAGTCCTTCTCAACACAGTATGCAAAATTTGGTGTTTTATGATAATTTAATAGCTGGAGACATCGCAAATGTCTCTATAAAAAAATGACATCCAAATTAGCATATTTTTATTAGCAGAAGATTTTAATTAGAGCCTAAAATATATGAGGCATCATGCTACAATCTTCGGTAAAAATTGATTAAACAGTAGTACAGCCTTCAGGGAGTTTACAGTCCTGAGAGAGAAGGAATTTACACAAATAACTTTACTACATGGAAGAATGTGATACAAACTGTTCACCAGGTCAGTGTTAAGGGAGAGTTAGTGTATGGGAGAGTGGTTGGGGAGGAGGAGCTTGTACTTAGACTGGGCCTTGAAGGACAGACAGGATTTGCACTGGCAGAGATTCTCCAGGAAATCTGCTTTGAGCATTAGCGTTACTCTAACATGTGGTTGGTATAATTAGCTCATTGTATTTAAAAGGTAAACAACTCTAACAGATTATTCACTAAAGCTCTTAAAGCGTAGCTGAGCTCAATATTACTTAAAATACTATTTTTTCCTTTAATGGTATTTTGATTGAAATTTTATTCTTTTGAAAAAGAATCCACTTAAAGGTGCTTGCTAATTTGGATGTCATTTTTTTAGAGACATTTGTGATGTCTCCAGCTATTAAATTATCATAAAACACCAAATTTTGCATACTGTCTTGAGAAGGACTTTGAGCTGATAGAGATAAGCAGGAAAAGTGCCCCGGCAGAGCAGAGATGTCAGCTATGAGCTTAGGAGGGAATGAAACAGCTACACAAATGAACTGACTCTGCAATGACAAGTTTCTCTTAAGCAGATGCTCTTCTTTTTTTATCCACTATTCTTTCCTTTATTTTTCTTTCTCTTTGAATGAAACACAAATTGTTTTATACACACGCATAAGAGAAAGAGAGAGAAGGTAGAAATGAACACTTAAACCTAACTGAGCTTAAAAACATGCACATAATACTTTGAGACCTGATGGTATCCCAATTTCAGTTCTCTCTTGAATTCCCACCTCAAACCTGGATAACCATTATCCTGAATTGGGGATTTATCAAGGCCTTGTTAGTTTACTGGATTTGTATAAAGTCCACTTTCCCAAGTTTTTTAACTTGGTAAAGAAATCATATAGAATGTATTTTGAGATTATGTTTCACAATAGTAGGTTTGTGAAATTCACCTACCTTGACGCACAAAGGTAAAGCTTATCAGTTTTCACTGCTGTGTAGTATTTCATTTTAGCTTTACGCCATACTGTAAATAATGCTCTACATTCTCTCATACATCTGGTGTGGACAGTCATAGGAGTAAAATTTCTGAATCTTTAATCATAAGTTTCTTCAATGTTACAAGAACTGCCAAATTGCTTACCAAAACTGTTGTACCAATTTATAACCTATCAGTAGAATTCAGAAGTAGAATTTTCTTGTTCTCCTTCTCTGTGTCCCTTAGAGACTCACAAATACCTCAATATCATATTTATATTTTTGCCAAATGAATATTTTTCATTGTAGTCTTACTATGCATTGCTCTGATTATTAGTAAACTGATTGCTAAATATATTTTTGTACATTTTCCAAAAATTGTTATGCAATTCTGTCAAATGTCTATTCATTTCTTTTGTGCATTTTTCTATGTAGTTTGTTATTTTCTTCCAGATTTTCAGCAATTCTTTATATGTTCTGGATATAAACATATTGTGACACAATTCTGAAAAGTCTGTTCAGTTCACATCCCTTCTCATTTTTCTATGTTTCCTTGTCATCTTATTGATTAATAACAGTTATACGTGTTAAGATACCTTCTTCCAGATTGTGCATTTTTCCTACTTCCTTTATAATGTTTTTACTTCAAATTATAATTTAAATTTTGCCAATAACGGGTTATTGTTTTTGTATTTTTAAAAATTATTTTTACTTTTAAATTACAGTTGATATTCAGTATAATTTTATATTAGTTTCAAGTGTATAGCATAGTGGTTAGACATTTACATAATTTATGAAGTTAAGCGAAATTATAATTTAGCGAATTAAGTACCTGAAGTTATAAATTTGCATTAAGAAGTAAAACGGCAAAAGTAGAGCATCCTATGCACCTCCATCTCCTGTATACTACTTATGTCAAGGTGAATGACCAGCTTGGCCTCTAATTAATAGTTTTCATCATCCCAACCCTACCTAGAAAACAGCTAACAGTAAAACAGGCAAATGTTTGGAAAGAAAAAGAACAACACTTTGTATAAATATCTGTGTTAGCCTATAACCCTCCACACTGCATTATCAGTTTAGATCCAACCACCTAGAAAGAATTTGAGGAATTTAATTTATATCTTTTATTTTCACATCTTTGCAAAGTGCCTGTGAAAATGTATCCTGAATATAAAAAAAACTTTAACAAATTCTAGATAATTACTGGATATTGGACTCTGTTTATCCTATATTCTGTATATCACAGGGATGGTTCCTAGTGAGAACAGAACTGAGTCTCTAAATCTTCCAAATTAGGCATTTCAAAAACTTAGTATCTTTTTTTGCCTGATGATATAACCATACTTTACCAGTATTGCCATTTAAGAAAATCTGGTAAGAGGCTTGTAAATTAAAAGATGAAAAAATGTTAACTGAGAAGTTCAAATTTCCTCAATTTAAAATATAGCGATATGAGGGTAGGTTCCATTGGGCATAGGAGGCACCTAATTAAAACAAACTTTTGTAGTTAAGCAAAATATATTTAATGGTACAATACTTTTACCTTCCATATTACCATCTGATGATTTTAAGTAAAGCACTGTGTTTACTAACATAATTATCAGTATTATTAATAATGTTAGTATTTTTTATGTGCTATCAAGTATTATTAAAGTTAAATTTCATGTATTGAAAAAACAATATAAGATTTAGAGCATTAAATGTGCTAGGACTACACTTAATATATATTTGCAAGACTTTGTAGGCAATATGATCTCTCCTGCCAGTATTCAACTGTGCCATTCTAATGTAAAAACAGTAATAGTAATATTGGATGTATTCCAATAAAACTGAATTTAGCCTGTCAGCAATAGCTTGCCGACTCCTGTCATAGAGAAATATATTTCTAATAACTAAAATGAAGATAAAAAGTTCATTTAATAAAAATTCTCTTCTGCCCATTCTATTAAGAGCGTCCTCCCTGGCTTTATTTTCCAGTGGACACCCACCTTGGGAATCGATTGCTGAGCTGGCATGCATCACAATAATGATCTTCTACACGGTTCGCACCCCACTTTAGCTCATCATCATTGGGGAATAATGATTTATCCTTAGACCGAGTCTGACCACCACATTTGCTGCACAAAATGTCATTCACCCAATGAAAAAATTCTTCCTTAAACCAGTGTAAGAGCTCCAGCAAAAGAAAATCCTCTTCACTTACATTAGTACCTGAGAAGTTAAAATAGAACCAAGTAAGAGCTAAAGCTGACAGAAACTAAAAACATCCACATATTTTATTCTCAAATATGAGCTGAAATTTATAAAAAAGTATGGTCTAAAAAGTCTGCATAAATATTGATGTGAAAAAGAACTGTCAGTATACTGTAAACTAGGATGAAATAAAATAACATAATATACTGCACATTTAGAACAGTAAGATGTTTACCATTTTGTATACCCTAACTGACATGCGTTAAGATGTAAGCATAACACGATTTCTCAGAGAACTATGGTCAGTTTTGAACTGCTCCTGAAACACATGAGAGGTAAGAAAAAGTCTACTTTTGAAAAACGCTTTAAAATGACTATATTACATTTTGTTATCAGGTATATATATATGTGCAAGTAAACATTAAACAAACACAAAATAACAGGCAGAAACTGCAAAATTCCAGATACTTTAAAAAATCATCCTATTAGTTTTTCTATCATTACTTCACCTATATAATATAATCCATCCATGGCTACTTACCACAAACGCATAAAAAAAACCATGTCTACACCATAAATAATAACTGTAGTAAGGAAGCATGACATATATTATTTCCACTTTATCAAACAAAAAGGTCTCTCTTGACCATATACAAGACCGTAATATCTTTGGAATGAAGGAAAGCAGAGGGGAAAACTATTTAGGAAACATATATAGGGGGTTCTCATCTCTCTATTATATGTTTTATTATTAAAAAATGATATATGAAGGAAAACATGGCATAATGTTAAGATCTAATGAAGTTTAATGTTAGTCATAGGTGTTTGATATACTACATTCTTGTATTTATGTCTGATTGTACTTCAAAATAAAAACTGTAGGAAAAAACTACAGAGAACATAAAAAGGCCAGACATATATTATTTTCTTGGAAAAAAACCCTCAATATTCTAAAGTTTTTAATTCTCTACAAACTAATCTGTGGTTTAATGCGATCCCAATTAAAATTATAAAATAACTTTTCATACAATTTGACAGGCTAACTGCTAAATTCATGTGAAAGAAAAAATGAGCAAAATAATCAACATAACTTTGATTAAGAACCATGAGATAATTCATCTACTACATATCAAATTACAAAATTCTAATAACTGAAGTACTGTGATAACGGTGAAGAATAGACAAGTAGATCAATGAAACTAAAGAGTCTCGAAAGACAGATTTCTAAATGATACATGGTATTTTAGTTAATAAAGTTAGCCTTTCTAAGTAGTTCTAAGATAGGCTTTTCAATGAATGATATTGGGACAAGTAGCTATCAAAATATCAGATCCCTACTGTACTTCATCCTTACCTATAAAAAATATACAGAGAAAATACTATAAAAGTAATAGAACTTACAAGAGAATATGTTAATGACTTTGGGGTTAGAGAAGGCCTTCTTAAGTAAGACAAAATTCGTAAAATAACGAAAATATTAAACTTTCTTATATTATGATTTTTACCTTTGCATTTCAAAATACAGTGTAAGTGAAATTAAACAAGAACAATGAGAAAAAAAATGTAACATAGCTAACAAAGAAAAGTATCCAAACTATATAAAGAACTTCTACAAATCAGTAAGAATACTGACAAATCCATTAGAAAAATTTGAAAAGTCCATAAAAGAAATTCAATAATTTCATTAAGTAGAAATCCAACACTCTCAGATAATTCTGGTATAAATTGGAAGGCAATTTGTTTGACAGGATCCATTATAGCATAAATGCATCAACACATCCGGGGCACTTTTATATGTATCCCAGGGAAATATCTGTGCATGTACACACCAGGAAGCAGGCTTTTCAAGATTCTTCACTGCAGCAGCATTTAGAAGAGAGAAAAATGGTTAAAAAAATCTGTGTCCTTCAATAAGGAACTGAGCAAAAAAGAGAACACAATGGAGAGTTAAAAAGATTTCTAAGACATAATAGTAAATGAAAAACACCAAAGAGCTGAAGTTATACGAGATAAATTTTATGTAAATCCACATAACAATCCACATAACAAACTATAAATGAGTATAAATACACAGAAAAAGATATGAAAAGGAACACATCATGGATAACAGCTGTTACCTATGGAAGAGGAATAAAACTGACTGGCAGGGAGAGTTTAGTTTTCCAACAAGATGTAATTCTGCATGCTAAATTGTAGATATACAGCACTGCCATCCTCCTCCTCCTCAGAGTCCCTATAGCAGCCACAGTGGTCTTTTTAAAATTTTAAGGTAGGTTATGTCACTCAAAATCCTCCAATGGGTTCTCATCTCATTCGGAATACAATTCAAAGTCTATACTCTTGTTCTTTCAGTTGGTTCCCTGTGGTTCATCTGTGGAAAAAAGCCCCCCAAAAGATATAGCTGTGCTAACTCCCTGAGCCTGTGAACATTACCATAGATGGCAAAAAAGTCTGCAGATATGATGAAGTCAAGGATTTTGAGATGGGGAGGTTAACCTGATATATCTGGGTGTGTCCTAAATGCTATCGGTATGTCTCCTTATGAGAGGGAAGCAGAGGGAAATTCTACACATACAGAGGAGAAGGCGATGTGAAGGCAAAGCAGAAAGAGATATGAAAATTGCTCATCTTCAAGACTGAAGTGATGCAGCCACAAGACAAAGATCACAGGCAGACACCAAAAGCTGGAAGAGGCAGGGAAAAGATTCTCCCCCAGAGCCTCTTGAGGGAGTGTGACCCTGCTGACACCTTGATTTTGGCCCAGTGGTACTGATTATGGACTTCTATCTTCCAGAATAAATTTCTGTTGTTTGAAGTCACAAGGTTTGTTATAATTTGTTACAGCAGCCACCATGTATCTCCTTTACCTTTCTGACCTCTGTATTGTTTATTCTGCTACAATCACGATGGCCTTCCTGCCATCCCATAAACATGCCGAGCTCACTCTCACCTCAGGGAGCCCTTGCAGTTGCCAGTGCCACGTACCTGAAAGGGGAATCACTGCTTTCCAGAGAAGCCTTTCCTGACAACTCTATGCCCAACAGCATCCTTGCTAGTCACTCTCTATTCTGTTATCCTGAATTTTTTGTCTTCCTGGCCCTTAACACTACCTGCCATAGTTGAGTGGTTGAATTTTTTTTTTTGGCTGTCTCTCCCCAGGATAGCAGGAACTTTGTTCTGGTCACTGCTATATCCCCAATACTTAGAGCTGTGCTTGTTATACATTAGGTATTTAGCAAATATTTAAATGAATGATGGAAAGACTGAATAAATAAATATTCTCATAATATTACTCAGAATCAACACTGTTCACCAAATAGTCTTTACCAGATGGGAAAAGGGACTGCTGAAGAACAACAAACCTGGAAGCATCATGCACCTGGATTTTAAAGTATATTACAAAGCTATAGCAATCAAAACTGTATGGTACTGGCCTAAAAATAGACACAAGTCAATAAAACAAGACAGAGTGCCCAGAAATAAACATGCACATATAAGTCAATTCATTTACAACAAAAGAGAAAAGAATATAAAATGGGAAAGGGTTAGTCTCTTCAATAAACGGTGCTGGGAAAACTGGACAGCCACATACATGGAAAATAATAAAATTAGACTACTACCTTACAGTATACACAAAAACTAAACCAAAAAAGACTTGACTGTAACATCTGAAACCATAAAGCTCCTAGAAGAAAACATAGGTAATAAATTCTTTGACATCTGTCTTGGCGATGATTTTTTGGAGCTGACTCAAAAAGCAAAAGCAACCAAAGCAAAAATAAACAAGTGGGACTACATCAGACCAAAAAGCTTTTACACAGCAAAGGAGACCATCAACAAAATGAAATGACAGCCTACCAAACAGAAGAAATATTTTGCAAATCATATACTTGATAAGGGGTTAATATCCAAAATATATAAAGAATTCACACAACTCAACAATAACTGCTATAATCTGGTTAAAAAATAGCAGAGGAACTTAATAGACATTTCTTCAAAGAAACATATAGATGGCCAAAGGCTTATGAAAAGAAGCTCGACATCACTCATCATTAAGGAAATGCAAATCAAAACCATAATGAGTTATTATCACCTCACACCTGTCAGAATGGCTATTATCAAAATGACAAGGAATAACAAGTGTTAAAAAAGATTTGAAGAAAAGGAAATCTTCATGCACTGTTGAAAACGTTTATAGGGATACAGTCACTATGGAAACAGTTTGGAGGCGCCTCTAAAAATTAAAAGGAGAACTACCATATATATGATCCAGCAATTCCACTTCTGGATATTTATCTGAAGAAAATGAAAATACTAATTCAAAAAAAACATATGCACCCCTATGTTCACTGCTGCATTATTTACAATACCTCAAAGATGGAAACAACTTAAGTGTCCACTGATGAAAAAATGGATAAAGGGGTGTGATACACACACACGTATACACACACAATGGAATACTACTCAGCCATAAAAGGGTGAAAACATATAACACCACTGTTGGACCTTAAGGGTGTTATGCTAAGTGATGTAAGTCAAAATGAGAAAGACAAAGATTGTATGATTTCACTTATATGTGGAAAGTAAAAAAATAAAATAATAAAATAAAATAAAATAAAATAAAATAAAATAATAAAACTCAGAGAAAAGAGTGATGATTGCTAGAAGTGATGGGGGTTGTAGGGTAGGAGAAATGGGTGAAGGGCATAATAATGTACAAACTTCTAGCTATAAAATAAATTAGTTGTAAGGATATAATGTACAGCATGGTGACTACAGTCAATAATATTGTATTGCATATTTGAAAGTAGCTAAGAAAGTAAAACAAAAGTTCTCATAAGAAAAATTTTTTTTCTAAATTTATATGGTGATGGATGTTAACTAAACTTATTGTGATCATTGTGCAGTGGATACGAATATCAAATCATTATGTTATAGTCTGAAACTAATGTTACATGTCAATTATACCCTCAATTATAAAAAAAAAAAAAAGTAGGACTATTACACAGAGGCCCACCTAAAAGTCAGTGTTCCTTGGTTAAGCAATATCTTTACTTATGGCTCAGAGAAATGAAAGTGAAACCCTGTCTGTAGAGGATAAGAATTCAGAAAGCTCAGAGATATAGGGCTTAAAGGAAGGTATGACTTGAGACGCTAAATTCCGTGAACATAACACTTAACACCTGGAGAGTGTATTTTTAAATTATAATCAAAACTTCATATTAATAAATTTAGCATTTTCAAAAATACCATATAAATATTCTGGTGAGTTTTCAGTGACAAAAATGAAATAAACAAGTTTAGGCTTTAATTCCATCCTATGAAAACCACAGACATCAGAGTACAAAAGTGAGGGAATTAGAAGAAACAAGTAAAAACATCAGCAGAGGTAGCTTCATCCTTGACATCCTTTAAGACACAATATTGTCTCCCATGTCTTCATATTCAATTTAATAGGCCAACATGTATTTTGTTATCACTTTTCCAAAGTGACAGGGTTCTTCTTTCAAAAGGAGTTTTACCTGTATTTTGAATAGTCATGACAAACCTTCAGGCTTCCAGGCCAGAGGTATCAAATTATGCTTCTCTGAGCCATAGCCATAACTATCTCCAAACAGGACAGGGCTCCAAGGTCCCTAATTCTGCTTCAAACCAGAACACTTTTTCCTAGTTCAGAAACCCAGAATAAAATTTTTTTTCTGAGGAAGACAAAATATCTCATCACATAAATGAAAGAAAATCACCGACCTGGGCAGAGGAGGCTTTGTCAGCATCTCAGTGCCAAACAGTCACTGGAGCAGAGACTGCTGGTTGCCACACCATAGCCAATGGCCACTTCTTTATTTATAGAATTCCAATTTATTTGGGATGGCAATGCATCAGTTTAAAGACTACAGGTCCCAGCCGCCCTGCAGTTAAGTGAGGTCAAATGACTAAGCTTGCATGAGTCTCTAAGGAGGCTGCTTCAGAAAGAGAGCAAACTCGGCTAAGGATATAACCTTCTTGCTTCTTATCCTCTTCTTCCTTATGCCGGGCCTGCAGATGTAATAGCCAGAGATCTAGCAGCCATCCTGGACTATGAGGTAACCTGGAGGATGAAAAACATGTATGCCAGAGCCAAAAGAGGTCTCTAATAATGCCAGGCATCATATGAAGGACTACTACAGTATTATAAAGTGGATGGGGCCATTGTGATCACATATTAAAAGCATTCTTATTTTCCACAGGAAAAAAACTGTTAACCCAAGAAGATGAACTGTTTCAAGGTCTCACAACAAATCTGTGACTGAGCTAAGACTAAGGCTCAGTCCCATCATCAAATATAAGGAAATGACATTGTATAATATCACAATAAAGACAAAACCACCAAAACCCAAGCAGTGACAAAGTATCTAAGTGATAAATATTTTAAAAAATTTAAATCATTTCTTTAATTAAAAAAAATTAATTAATTTTTAAAAAGTGAGTTAAAAAAGGAAAAGAGACACATAGTTAATCCATCAGAGAGACTTCCAGCTTTAGTTCTGACATGTAAAGAGCTTAGAAGTTGTCATTCCTATCCTAACAAAAAAGCTGAACAAACTAAAAATCACTGATTTTCCTTGGACCCATTAGAAAACTGAGTTCACAGTGTAAACTGTCACCCCCAAATTTATGGAGACAGACCAAGATCCCTACAAGGAGCATAAGTCACTGGAGCTATAAACTGAAAGAAACACTTAAATGGTAAATTTTGACAAACTGCTGGGAGCTGAATATGGGCTAGTTTAAGATTGAGAAATGCAATCCTGGGTGGGGGCAAGAAGAAGAGTCCCTAACCCTTTTGTGGGTTTTCCCTGTGGGTATCTCACCAGATTCTCATTGTGAAGAACCAAAAAGACCCCTCTGTGGCTTTAGTAAGGAAAAGGAAAGCGTAGAATAACAAAGAAAACGCAGAGCATCCAAAGTCCTCTTAATTCCACTTTTCCAGAGAGAAAGATTTAACAGAGGCTTATCTGAAGTGGAGAAAGGGCGTTTCCCTCACTCCAGCCCCCTCTAGCCTTCCTACCTCACCTGTGGGAAATCAAAGTTAATAAGGATTTGTGAAATTCATAGGCCTGAGGATACAGGCCCTCTAAACACTGAGATTTAATCATACAATTATAGAACACTTCTCCTCCCCCATGTCCTACCTACCTTCACACCAACAGGGCCCTAGTACAATGACATCGGATTACAACAAAAATATCTGCAGGATGAAGACTCTAAGGAGGAGTGTTTGGGGAAGTCCAAAGAAAACAGGGGAGACAACAAAAACAGTAGAGAAAACTGTGACACCTACAGTAAACATTAAATGTAGCACAACTCATAGTTAAATGAACATAACCTTCCACAGAAGGCCTGTTTACATCAGTCCCTATTACACAATATATCATGTCCGGCTTTTAACAAAAAATTACAAGATATGCTGAAAGGCAAGAAAAAATTGATGAGGTTAAACAAGCATCAGAGCCACTGAGATATGGAACAGATTATGGAATTAAAGGAAACAAAATAAGCCTGATTAATATGTTAGGGACTATAATGAAAAAAGACAATATGTGAGGACAGAGAATGTAAGCAGAGAAATGGAAACTCTAAAAAATATCTAAAGGATATGCTAGAAATAAAAAATATTGTAACAGTAACGAAGAATGTCTTTTGTGGGCTCATCAGTAGACTGACACAGCCAAAGAAAGAATCAATAAATTTAAAGACAGGGAAACAGAAATTTTCCAAACTGAAAATCAAAGAGGAAAACAAAATGGGGGTAAAAGGGGACAGAACCTCCATAATATCTAACACCTGTGTGAAACTGAGTTGTAGAGGTAAAATAGAATAACTTCACTTTGGAATATCAGAGGGAAAAGGAAGAGAGAAAGGAGAAGAGGAAATATTTGAAGTAATAATGACCAAGAATTTTATAAAATTAATGAGACACCAAACTGCAGATCCAGGAAGCTCATAAAACACAAAATGAGAAATATCAAAAAATTACACCCAGGCATGTTATATTCAAACTGCAGAAAACAAAGACAAAGAGAGAATCTTGAATGAAGCTTGGGATAGGGAGTGAGTGTGGGTGAAATCTTACTTATGGAGAAATAAAGATAAGAATTACAGCAGACTTTCTGGTCATAAACAATGCAGGCAAGGAGAGAATGGAGTAAAATATTTACATTGTCGCTGAAGGAAAAAAAAAAAAAACCAACCCCACCAACCTAGAATTCTATATCCCAGGGCTATTATCCATCAAAAGTGAAAGAAAAAGACTTTCTCAGGCAAAAATAAACAAACAAACAAAAAAACGGAATTCACCTCTAGCAGACCTACCCTGAAAAATTTTAAAAGGAATTCTTCAGGAAGAAGGAAATTATATAGGTCAGAAACTTGGATCTACATAAAGAAAGAGTGTAAGTGAAGGTAAAATACAATCTTTTTTTTTTTTGATATAAAAAGTTACTGTTTAAATAATAACAATGGCAATCTACAGATGCTCCTTGACTAACAAAGGGGTTACATCACAAAAAATGCATCTTAAGTTGAATATATTCGAAGTTGAAAATGCATTTAATATGCCTAATCCACTGAACATGATCACTTAGCCCAGCCTACCTTAAACACGCTCAGAACACTAACACTAGCCTACAGTTGGGCAAAACCATCCGTTGCTGTTGTCCAGCATCATGAGAGCGTGTTATATTTATACCACTAGACTGGGAAAATATCAAAATTCAAAATTTGGAGCATGGTTTCTATTGAATGTACGTTGCTTTTTGTACCATCATAAAATTGAAAACTCATAAGGTGAACTGTTGTTAAGTTGTGGACCATCTACATCGAGTGATTGTAGTACATGGATAAGTGAAATAAAGTAGTAATGTCATAAGAAATGGGAGATAAGAACTGAGACAATTCTACTAAAAGGTACCTCCAGTATACATGAAGCAGTGTGATATTTTTGAAGGTGGACTGAGATTAGTTAAAAGGGTTTGCTGCAAACTAGGGAAACTACCCCAAATATATTAAACAATCCCCTAGAACAGGGGTCCTCAAACCCCAGGCTGCAGACCAGTATCAGTCTGAGACCTGTTAGGAACCAGGCCACACAGGAGAAGGTGAGCGGCAGGCGAGCATCTGAAGCTTCATCTGTATTTGCAGCCACTCCCCTGCACTAGTATCACTGCTTCAGCTCCACCTCAGGACATCAGGCATTAGATTCTCATAGGAGCACCGGTCCCTGGTGCCAAAAAGTTTGGGACCGCTGCCCTAGAAAATACAGTATTAAGAAATGACTTAACAGATTTTTAAAAATTACATAAAAATTCAAAGTAAAAATTCTAAAGTTGGAATAATTTAACAACTAAAATCCTCAGATGCTTAATCATAACAACAACATATGAATATTGGTAGATAAATGTGGTAGGCATTGTTCTGAGCTGTGTCCATTGTACTGTCTCATTTCTTAAAATTACCACTCCTATTTTCAAATGAAAAAACTGAGGCATAGAGATTAAATTAATTGTTTAGTGGCACACAATAAGAGGCAGAGCTGAATTTATACTCAGGCAGCTGGCTTAAAAATCTGCATTCTTAATTAGGAAATGTGGTCTACTCATATAAATTAATTTTGAATACAGTTTCTGTCAGATTCACATTAAAAGTCACTAATAATGCCATCATAGAGTCCACTGACTCAAGTTATACTATACCTAAACAATTCATATGATTATAATTAAGCTGCAAATACATATTCAGGTAAAAGAAGTTTTATAAGACAATATTAACAGACGTGTCCATTAGTTACACGCAATAAAATTGTACTGTTATTGTACTCCCTAAAAAACCAAATACATATTGGTTAGATATTTATAATACATAGAGCAAAGGAACCATTTAGTGTTTCTGTTTACTTAGCAATGATGCATATTTAGCAGGGAATGGTTAAGTCATTACCTTTATCCAACGTTCTAGCTCTAGATAACTTTTCTTGCGATCTCCTTTTTAGTTTTTGAACTGGAATACAAGCCAGTGCTTTCTCCTGGAGAGCAAGGTTCTCATAGACCAGCACATGCTGAATGTTGGACTGAAGAACTTTCAGAATAACTGAATTGGCAGTAACCTAATAGAAAAAAAATAAAATATTGTAGTTTTTCTTCATATGCTACAAAAATAACATATAATAAAAAACACTGGTTATATGATTTCATAATGCATGTATGAATTTACTGAAATTATATTAAAAACATTTACAAAATCAGTAGTAGGAGATTGCCATATCTGTATGACAGTCTAAGATGTATCTATTTTTTCCTCTGAGTATATTATATTACTGAGAATATATTTAAACAGAAGTTTGCTGAATTCTTGACCACAGACTTAGATCAAAACAGTGCTCTGAGCAATGCATCTGACAGCTCTTTATACTTCAAATCTCTATAAATGATTAAAAAAAAAGAACTTTATACGGCATTAGCAAAAGTGAAGAACTCTTAAAGAGGAAAGGCAGATACAAACGAATTAAAGGAAGAAACCACAGCAATACGCCCTCCAGAAAGTGGTTATGAAAACTAAAAAAAGTTTTCAAAATTATCCTAAAAGGCAGAGGAGCCACAGAGTCCACAGAGCAGGAAGGGGCCTTGGAACAAGTATTAAGGAGACTGGATAGGTGCTGCAGAAGGAATAGCTAGACATTTTGCTCCCCCACCCCATCATTCCTTGTCGACAAAGAATGTGTATCTGAGGAGTGAGGAAGGATGCCTAGATTCCTAAAAGAGGAGTTCCCAGGCTCAGAACAGTTCTGGCACAGCACACCCTAAACAAGACAAAAATAGAAAAAATAAGAATTTGAAAAAAAAAAAGGCAAGTAAAGACATGTACAATACAAAATGTCAGAAATAAGTTCAAACATGTTAGATATTACAGTAAAAATGAATGGGTTCAATGTGTATTAAAAGGTAAAGATAGATTAATTATAAAAGATAAAAACAATACCAAATACTTTAATGTCAGGTACTATATTAAGCCCTGGGGAAGGGTGCACAAAACAGACATGATCACTTTATGGTCTAAACGAAAAAAGGCACGGGACAAAAAATGTCAGAACCACCACATTAAGTCAAATACTTGACTTTGTACAAATGTATGTGAGTGTTGTGTGTTACATACTGGAAAAATAATGAACACCAAAATAGACAAAGACATTATCCTTACAGAGTAAACAGTCTATGGATACAAAAACAATGCTGATGCAAAAATGTTCATTTACTCAAATATTTGATGAGCTTTATTATTTGCTAGGTACCAGGGATATAATGGTACAACTTATTCATACGTATTACATGAATTATAAGAATTATAAAGCAAATGTAGAGGATAGTGAGACTGTACAATAGGGTTCCAAACCTAGAAGTACCTGAATAAATGATATTTATGGTAAAATATTAAAAATGATAAGCAGCTAGTAAACAAGGAAGGGAAAAGACCATTCCTGTCATACAGAACAGCATGTAGGCAAGTTGAGGAGCATGTACATAGGGGATATGCTCAGTATATTAATGCTGAGAAGGATCAAAGAGAAGATCAGGGTGTCTAGAGCATAGAGAACTAAGGGGAAAATAGTGGAGAGACAAGGCTAAGAATGAAGTTTGGCTGGTAAACAGCTAGATCTTTCCTATCTCTTTCCATTATAACAGGAAGCTATTCAAGAGACTTAATCAAGAAAGTGAAATCATCAGATTTGTGTTTTCAGAATATCAATTTCACTGTAGTAGTGTGAAGAAAGCAGGCATGACAAGACCTAATGGGGGACGACTGAGAGCTGGTAGCTTGAACTAGGGCGGTTACAGTAGTGGTAGAAAAGTGAACGAAATAAAAACAGGAAGTAGAATTAACATGTTTTGGTGACTGCACTGTGGAGTCTGTCAGAAAAGTAGGAAAACATACGCATGATCCACAGATTTTTGATAGGAGCAACCGGATTAATTGTTGAACCACCTATAGTAGGAAAAAAACACAAAATGATCAATTAAGCTAAAAACTATATGTGGTCAAATAACAATGAACTGAAAAAAAAAGTCTATTAAATTTAGCAGTGTGAAGATTGTTGATGATCTTAGTAAGAAGCTTTGTAGTAGTGCTAATAAGAAAAACAAGGTGTAAGAGGCTTAGTTGCATAAGTGGTGCCTCAAAGTGGGCTAAATGCACCAAAAGAGCTGTACAAAATAGTACACTGGAAGGTGGACAGAAAACAATAGAACGTCTACTTAACTTTTTGTCCAAAAAGTAAAGCAATTAAGTTATAATAATATTTAATATTTGGGTTAAGAGGGGCTCCATCTCGGGCTGGCGCAGCGTTTCTGAGGGAAGACAGTGACAAGCTCACTCCTCCTCCTACTCTCATGTTACAAAGTTCTGCAGTTCAAATGTGCCTAGTTAAGGTTCCAGTCAAGATGACCAAGTGGGTAAACACTGTGCTTGCCTCCCGCCATTACAACTAAATTATAGAACAATCGACCTAGAGAACCATCTGAAGACTTGCCGAACAGAGAACCTATAACTAAGGGTATAAAGAAGCCATGTCAAGACTGCTGAAGGAAAAACAATGTGCCTGGTAAAATAGATTTACCGATTATGTTACATAGCTTTAACTAAATTAACCCTCAATCTGACTTAAAAAAGATTACAAAAACCTTTAGGCACTGAGGCTAATACTAATAATGCAAGTAGATGTAATAAGAAGAAAACAGCAGGGCTAACACATCTTTTACTGTTTTATTATTAGCCTTTCAACAGCCCTTCAACATTTTAATGCAAAAAAAAAAATCGCAATCTACTGAGATCTGACAAAGTTAGCCCCCCAAATTCTATATTATCAACACAATTTAGAATATAGTCATATCTACATTCATTAAATGATACAGTTAATACATTTTTAAAAATTAAAACCATTCACTTTTTAGCTCCTCTTTACATTGTATAATGTACATAAGTATATTAACATAATAGTACATATATAATTTATAAACAAATATAAATTGAGAGTATATGCTCAAAAACACTTTACTGATAGTGTACATACTTAAAGAAAGTATGGAGACTTTCTAGACAAGTATATGAGAAGACGCAGTGATAGTTTAGGGGACTCTTCTTACAACTGGCTGTCAAAAGGACATGCAGAATCTAGGGATATTCCTATCTTGGCTTGTTTTTACAATAAGCGAGATTATAGAAAAGGTTCTTAAACATTAATCTGCATATAAAAAATGCAACTTTCCAAGTTCTCCTTTCCTTTTCTGATTCAGTTGGTCTGGGGTATGTCCAGAATCTGCATGTCAGTTATTCAACCTTAGATGAAAGCTGGCCTTAAAGTCACTGAAAAGAATCCCCAAGAAAAGAGGAGGTTGAAGACTTGGGCACAGTCCATGTGACCAGAGAGAAAGGAATACAGGCACAGAAGAGAGAGTGGCCCATTAGTTAGAGCAGACACACTTCCTCCATTAACACAAGGGGCTTTGCTTGAGTGGATCAGGGGACTACGGAAACATGATGAAGACTTGGTGATAAACTCAGGGTATTCACAGCAGTGAGGAATATGCTCCTTTACCAGAATTGATACAGAAACATTAAAAAAAAAAAAGATAATGTTTCCATTTTTATTTGAAAGAATTCTTATAAAAATCAGGCAATTACAGTGTTATCTTTTTTTTTTTTTCTTAAATGAAGATTTTCATTCACCGAGAGGGTTAAGAACTCATTTCCAGAGAATTTTTATTTTCAATTTACTACTTTTCTATCTGGAAATTACCTCAAGCATTGTGGTTTTTAATGGCACTCAAATGATCTCTAACAATAAAATTTATTTTCTTGCCTAATTCTTTACATATTCATTGGCACAACTCCAAAAAAACTAAGCCATAAAAATAGAAGTTTGCTGATTGCATGGCGATTATAGCAGCTGAGTAACCATGTACGTAAGGCAACAGTTAATTGCTTGAGAGCTAAAGTTATTTAGAGTACGAATAGAAGAAGTTTAAAATGTAAAATCTGTATGTTTCAGATAAAAAAGATTTTTTTCTTCATCAATCATATGTGAATTCCAATTATTTTGGTTTCTGATGTGAGATATTTAAGACTTTATAAGAAAAAAGGACAATGTGCTTTTGTCAAATCATGTGATATAGCCAGTGGAAGCTGGATTACCAATTTACTTCTTCCGTAAAGGATCAGCTCTTGCCAAGCCCACTAGCCTTCTTTCTACCTTTATGTAATCCTTTGCTTTTGTGGCTTTTAAATGTAGAACCTGTTTTTAAACACAAAGTTCTGTTTAATAAATTTTTAATGATAATTTTAGTCAACTTTTGATGTTAGTAAGCTTATTTCTTACAAAAAAATTCTTTTTTATATTTATAAAAGTAATAAATGTTGCAAAAAATATTTCAGGAAATACTGAATGGTATAAAAATCACCTATAATTTCACCACTCAGAGGAAATTATTTTAAGATATTTGTGTCTAGCTTTCCAGACCTTTTTTTAAGGAACCATATTTATGTATATGAATTTTTATAACAAAAACTGAAATATTATATACATACCCATAACATATGTGGTTTAACTTCAAATTCTGTTTACTTTTTCCCCATATATAATTCTCCATGTCAAAGACCCCATTATCATTTTTAACAGATATTAAAAATGCCAATTCAAGGATGTGTGGTAATTTAAATAATCCCCTATTGAAAGGTACATAGGTATATTTTACCCTTAACTTGGCAGGTTTACAAACAAGAAATTGGACATTGAAATCCTCTGTCCAAATAGATTTCTTTTCTTATGAAGATTACCTAGAGATCCAGACTAAGAGGTTGACCTTTAAGATTAAATTAGTTTAAAAATTGACTCATTTAATTTATCATGATCTAATACAACTATATTACTTTTATAATTGCAAAGAAATAATCCCAAATAATTATTTTAAATAACTATATACTGTACACACAATGCACAATAATTTCTGTAGTGATAAGAGTTGATGAACAGTCCTTAACAACTTCATATACATTCTTGAATTAGTCATGTGCCATATGAAAACATACATTTAAAGTAGTTATGTAATAATTGCCAAATGCTTATTTTAAGAAAATCACACTTCAGAATCACGTTTTCAAACTAAAGTTGCAAGGTTAGAAACATGATGTTTCTAACATTCTGAAGTTTTTGTCTTTGAAAAACTGTTTTTGCTGTTTTGAATCTGCTTTTGGAAGGCAAACAGTATAAAGATATATAAAGAGTTAACAGGAAGTTATTTCCATAAAACACTAAACACTCAGCATACATAACTAGCAAATCTAAAAATCAGTTGGGTCATTAGGGAAATGCAAATTAATTAAATCTATAATGAGATACTATTTAACATCTACTGAAATGGCTATAATAAAAAAGACAATAAGTGTAGGTAAAAACATCAAAAAACTGGAACCTTCACACACTACTGGTAAGAATATAAAATAGTGCAATGACTCAGGAAAACAGCTTGGCAATTTCTTAAGACATTAAACATAAACTTACCATACAACCCAGTGGTTCCACTCCTAGGAATCTACCCAAGAGAAATGAAAACATATGTCCACACAGAGCCTTGCATGTAAATGTTCATAGCAGCACTATTTATAACAGGCAAACAACCCAATCATGGAACACTATTCAGCAATAAAAAAGTAAAAAAAAAAAAATACTAATATATCCTACAATGTGGATAAACTTCAAAAACATACATAAGTGATATAAGCCAGAAGCAAAAGAATATATATTATATAATTCCACTTGCATAAAATTCCAGAAAGGAAGCAAAATAAGTTTCTAACCACCATCACCATTTATTGAGTGCCAATATATTCCAATACTTTATATCTTAAAGAAAAAACTAATTGGAAAACTTCAACATCAGTGATGATCACCTTGTTCTGTACTTCAATATTTTACTTAATATAGTTTTAACCTCCCAAAAATGATAATAGTGACAAAGCTCAACAGTGCTCAGGATTTGTCAAGCTTATACACAGGTTAAATGCTTTTTAAATCTCTCCTACTGGTTAACTTTGGTCCATTTTAATTCTCAACTTGTACCCAACTCAAAATGAGCAAGGCAGGAAAACATAATTGTCAAATATTATAGTACAGCAACCAGTGGTGATAAAAGCTAAAAAAAATATATAAAATGTGTATTCTAGTGATCCATGGATAACCAAGAGTTGGCTATAAAAAACCAAGATTCATTTTAACTTCTCCTAACTCCTTGGGGAACACAGAAAAAGATACATTGTCCCAAGGACTAGAGAAATAAGAGTTGTCATACACTAGCCTACTAAAGAGCATATATCTTTGAGAGAGTTTATTTTCTTCTAAACTCTAAATATGTTTTAGAAGTAGAATGACATTATACCATCCAGAGGCTTTCTGGTGACGAATAGTTTTAAGGACCTCACAATATATCTGCAGTGCCAGGTTAGGAACAAAAAAAGGGAAAAAGGTTAAAGAATATTCAGAAGATGTGAACCAGATTTCCTAAGCAGAACACTAACAAAACAATACTTGTTCCATGCATTATATGCTTTTCTGTTAAGACTAATTAGTACTGTGCATTTTAAGCTGTAATACTGAGATTCAACAAAAGATGAAGCAGAGAATCTTAAAAGATATATTCTAACACTTTAATTAGAAAATACACAAGAAAGGGTGCTAAAAGCCAAGAAAGAGGTTAAATATGCTTCTGTATCAGTGCCAACTTTAACTGCAAAACTAATGAAGATCTTCAGTGTTCTAAGGTAGAATACAAGAATACACATAATCAAGAGAGGGGCACAAAAGAATCCATTGGGGTGCACTGCACATTTACTTATTTCACCCTTTAATTTTTTACATGACTGTTGTATAAGGTACATAACATTAGTATAAATGTATATGATTTATAAATAAATAAACAGTTATGGGATCATGTGCTCAATATTTTATTACTGGTAATATGTATAATCAAAAAAGAGTGGAAACCAGTTTTTAGAAATGGATTAGGATTACTATTGTCTTATTAAAGTAGTCCCACTTATTTTTTATTCTGTGATAACTTTGTACTGAATAAAGTAGCTCAGATACTTTACAGAAAAGAATATTACCAAGGGTAAATCTTTAAAGCCCTTTATGATTTATAAAGCTTTCTTTTCACATATGCTATCTTCTCTGATGTCCACGCCACTTATCATCATGACTAATTGATTCAATAGTATCAGTTAAGTTTCTCAGAAGCATTCATAAACACTAGTTGTATTTAGTATTATAAATAAACATTAGCTGTGAAGCTAATGGGAGAAAATATTTTAAAGATTTAACCCATTTCCCATGTAGAAAACAAAAGTGCAGCTCGCTGCCAGCATTCATTTAACATCACATGTAGAAATGCTACGTTTTCTAGGATTTGACATTTTCAGTGTTCAAGAATTACTATATTGTGTAAATGGAAATACCACTGCTAAAAACAGATGCGATTTGTTTGCAAAGACTATCAATATACTAGAGCAATGTAAAAATAACAATAAAAGCAAAATATTTTATGGCAAACTTTGGGGGTAAGGTCAGGACTATAATCTGTGAGTTACCTTGAAGTTCTGCCTGCTCTGAGCAAACAGGAAATGAGTTAAAGGTTAACCTAAGTCAACTGAGGCACAAAGGAATATGTCTTACAAGAGTTAATCCTCCATGAAAGTTTGGAAACCACTCAATGAGAATTATTTAAGAAAATAAAAAACAAAAACAATAACTCCATCTCTTCCCCTATTAGTCCTTACCACCTTTATTCTTTATTTTTTAAAGACAAGCTTAGGGTCTTCCCAGCCCACACAATGGAAGGACTGCAATTCATTTACTTACGAGGGAGGTGAGGTTAAAGGCTCTGGAATAATTCAAGAGAAAATTAAGAGATTTAATAACTGACTCTGCATAAAGGCCTGCTGTATGGAGGACAGTGACAAGGTGTTTTCCAAAAATTAAAATAAGACTATATGACTTTAAGTTGACTACTGATAAAATTACTATAAAAAACTCATCAAAATTTTTCTGACAGTGAAAATTTAGGAGAATACATAAGGACTTTTATCAAGAGATTTTTGTAAACAGGGTAATTTCATATTAAATGAGATCATTTAGGTGTACCAATAGTAGTTTGAGTTGTTTTTTAAGATGTATATGTATATGTTAATAACTAAACTTAGTTAATTTGCTAGCACCACTATCAGTAAATTAATGCATTATTTACCTTAAACCTAAGAAAGCTGATTTTTTTTTTTTTATTATTGAATTGATTTAATGATAATGGTTAAGCTCTTGGAACTAATCCCCATGGTGAATGGCAACAGGTAAAATTCAGATCCGAAATGTCAGCGCAGTGGAAGAAGTCTTATTTGATGGCCATGCTACTGTTCAGCAAGTCCAACACTTTGCTTCAGCTTACAGAAATATGGTGATCTGTGTAACTGGTTTAAGCACCAAGGCAACAGGTACATTTATAAATAATTATAAATAATAATAATCAGAAGCAATAAAGTACAGGTTGAGATTTAAAAGTATAGTCTATGGCCATGCCACCCTCAGCACACCCAATCCCCTCTGATCTCAGAAGCTAAGTAGGGTCCGGCTTGGTTAGTACTTGGATGGGAGACCATCTAGGAAGACCAGGTGCAGTAGGCGTTAAAAAAAAAAAAAAAAAAAAGTGTAAATAAAAGAGCCCGTTCTCCCACTTTCATTACCAATTTGACAATTTTTTTTAAGCGTCAAGGAAATTTGGATGTTTTGGAATTATAAGAAACAAGAATAACTGGAGAATAAATTCAGAAATAAATCATAACATATTTCAAAGTTTTTGCTGTTTCAACAATTTGAAAGGAACAGTTAAGGAAGGTTTAATTCTAATGTTACCTTTGGAGCAGATGGTGGCTTTGATGGCTGCCCTTCATTGTTCCCTGCATGCTGGGTTAACCCATTAGGATTTGAAGACTGTGTTGTAGGAAGCTGGGTACTGGTTGCAGGTTGCTGAGGTAATTCTACTTTGTGGCTCTTATTTGATCCATTCAATCTGCTACTTCTCTCTATGGCAATGAGGTCACGAATTTTTTGCAGCTGCTCCACTGAAGCTTTTTTAGGAAAGACAAGATGTGTTTCTCCCTGGAATTTATAAAATTAGGAAAAAATTTAACCCTTGCTTCACAATGACAGTTATTTTTTTATATGTGTGTTTGTGTGCATGTGTATATATATGACGCCTATGGAATATATATTTTAACAATCATTCTGTTTTCCTACCATATGACACTTTTTCTATACAAAGGTAATGCCTAACATAAACCCCCAAATTAAGAAAATTCATCTTCTTGTTAGCATATAATGCTAAGACTATTATATTAGTTCAAAGACCTTTAAAAACATTTCATTGTTTAGGAATAATATGTCAGAAAACCTCATAAGAATTGCAAATATGCACACACCTATCTTTTCTGCAGTAATATGCAATACTACTGTTCTATGTGAAATTCCTTATGACACAATAATGATACTAGAGATACAGCCATACAAAGTGATCACTGGTCACATAAAACAATAAAGAATAGCTACATTATTAAAAGTCTGTATATGGGCTTCATTAATTGCACCATGATAGCAAAAGGTACATCCTAATGGACAACTCAAAACTATGGGTTGTTAACAGTATACTATGACCCAAAAACTAGAGAAATAAGAGTTGACACTAGCTTACTAAGAACATACATCTCTGGTACAAACAAAACAAAATATTAAATAATAATAATCTAATCCTTTACGTAGTGATTTATTTAAATGAATATCCATAGCATAATCAGAGTGTTGTGAGATACAATAAAGATTATAACAAGACTCACAATGCAAAGTAGTCGACAAATTACAAAACAAGAAAAAAAGGTGAAATGAAAATACATTCAATCAAGTTTCAAGGTGCTGAGGAGCAATAGTTTTACAACAGTAATTCCACTAACTACAAATGAGATAAAACAGCTGTTACAAAGTGCAATAAACAGTCCTGTAGATTGTAAGCATTTAAAGTAAATACCACAAGTGAGAATGACCTTATTTTCCTGTTGATGGCAGACCCACAAGAATTAAGTGACCAAGACATTACTCAATAATGTCATGAAAATCAATTCCACATGAATCCTTTTTAAAAAGCTGGAAGAGGCCTGCGAGCTCCATATAGTACCCATAACAGCTGTAAAAAAAGACTACAACCATTTATTGTGTTTATGTGTTCTAGATACTGTGCTAAGCATTTTACATACAGTATCTCAAGTAATTCTCATAACCACCATGAAAGATAGGCATGAAGTTTATTCCCTCTTTTTATATGAAAATACAAAGACTCAGAGAAGTTAAGCTGCCTGATGTTCTTACAGAATTTTCAGAACAAGGATTCAAACTGCAAGATCTTAACCATTAGGCTATAATTGACTCCATGTTAGACTGAACAAAACCCAAAACTACAAACTTATACTAACAGTTGGAAGGGTTGAACAAAAAGATAATATCTCTACAGTTGTGATGATCACATATATGATCACAAACATGATCACATAATCACAAACTGGAATACAATGGGTTTTCCAACATTGAGAGGAACTACTTCACATCTATGAGGAGGTCTGGGAAGAGAAACCAGACATCTGGTTTAAAAGCAAATATGGAGGGTTCTCACCTCATATGGTTAGTGAAGGAGCACTAATAAAAGTACATGACATCATGCACACTAATGAAAATATAGAATAACAAAAGTCTGGGACTATGTCTCAGTCCATACTTCAGAGAGGTCCCTGATAAGGCAGAGATGCTCCTCATGCCTTGGCTCTCTTCCCTTCCATCTTTTCGGGACTAGTCCTAAAAGAACATGTGATTATGGCCAAACGATCTGTACTAAAAATGTTTAACCAAAAGCACTAGATTTTCACAAAAGGATAATTATAGGCTTAATGTACTACATCCAATAACATTTTAAGAAACCAATGAGAATTCTAGTATTTAACAAACCTATGTTTCTCTTTTGCTGAGACAACTCTCATAGCTGGATGTTAGGCAAATCTAGCCCTACCCACTAAATGCTGGTAATTAATATCTTCCAGTCACCAAGATAATAAAAACTGTCCCCCTCCAATGCCCTCATCCTCACTTTGAGGGTGGGTATGGCTCTTGGTGAGAACCACTCCACTAAGCTAGTCTGAAGGGTCACATATCCACTTGGATCCCAGTCTTTCTCAATCTCCTTCTCAAATTTTTCATTAAAAGAACGAAGCCATGGAAACGATTGCATCCCAAAGCGCTCAGAATTTTAATATACAATGAACCTTTCGGGATAGGTCTAGATTCTAACCTCATCTCAAAGCCCACCAAATTTCTTTTTGGTGGTAGAGTTCAGTTTCAGTTCTGCCAGTTCCTCCTGCAGCTTAACCACATGATAACACACTTATTTGACAGCTGTGGTCCAAAGCCAGGAAGAAATTTTAAGTGTAACTTAGTTTTACACATTTATCTTTTCTGAAATTGTGACTTCATTTGTGTCAACTACTGCTGCAAGTTTTGATCTAGCTTGTTACCTGGCACTGGCGTGACCAACTCTCAGGACGGCCTGAGACTGAGTGGTTTTCTGAGATGTGGGGCTCTCAGTGCTAAAACCAGGGCAGTCTCAGGCAAACTGGGATGGCTGGTCACCTGACATGGTACCCAAATATTTGCTGAAAGGCAAATCTGATTCCACTGCATCTGTGATAGTTCAACAATGAGAAATTAGTACAGCTCCAGCTGTCATTTACTCAATTATCCTGTCATTTGACTCTCAAAAATCTGCATTTCCTTAACCAAAATCAGCAGTGTTCTCAATTTTCTTCTTCTATAGTTTTATATTCTCTATGTTCAGATGTCTTGGGAGTAAGTATAAGCAGGTGACACCATAATTTATACCTCCAGCTTGACCTCTCCTTTTGAGTTATAGACTCATACATCCAGTTGTCTACTTGACATCTTTACTTGAATATTTAACAATGTATCAGTTGTAATTATCCAAAAGATAGGTAGTGATTTATCTCCTAACATCTATCTATCACTCTCTAAGATGTCTAATGCTCAATTACTGATACTTCCATTTACTTAGTTGCTCAAACCAAAACCCAGAAGTCATCCTGATTCTTTTATTTTCTTTATACCCCACATCTAATTCACCAGCAAGTCCTGTAGATTCTGCTTCAAAAGAAATCTGCTTCACCCCATCTCCACAGTTACCAAGCCTTCATTCAACAAATGTTTACTGAGTGCCTAAATGCACCAGCACTATTCCCAAGAGGTAGCAACACAGGAAACAAAATAGATAAAAAGCCCTGCCCTTATGGAACATATACAAACCACTACCATTTTTCATTTTGACTAACAGAATAAGCTTTCTGTCTCATCTCCCTGCTTTATCCCTTGATGCCATCCCAGATAATCCAAACTATTCTCTCTACAACTAGAGTAATCTTTAGAAGTGTTATTCTCTGCTGAAAACCTTTCAATGGCTTCCTATTTCATTTAAAATCTAATTCTTTTTCACAGTCCTCAAAACTCCATGGTCTGGCCTCTGCCAGCCTCTGTACAGCTTTCTGTGCCAAAGCTACTCCTGCTAGAAGCCCCTCTGCACATGTGAATCCTTTTGCTTGAAATACTCTTACCAGAGAGCTTCAGGTACCTGAATTGCTGCTTGTCACTCAGGTCCCAGCTCAAATGTTATCTCCTCAGAGGCACTCTCTGACCACTCATTCTATGTGCCCCTCGCCATTACAGTTGCTTTTTATTGTATTATCATGTCCTATTTTCTTCTCTGCACTCATCTTTGTTATCATGTCTAACTTACTAGAATGCAAGCTCCATGGAGATGAGATCTATATCTACCTAGTTCACCAATATATCCCAAGAGCCTAGAATAAAATTTGGAGTGAGAAGCAGAGAGGCAGGAAGAAAATTGTATCCTATTGCAATTCTGTATGTCTCTAACAATTTCTACTGCCTGGTTAATTCTGATTGCTACTGAGTCTCCATAACCTGGTTCAACTTCTTTCAATATTCTATAAACTATAAATGATTAAGCATACACACATAAAGAAAATTCACAATCCTGATAACTATTTCATTGTGTCATAAAATTAAACTACACCACAAGATTCCTCAAGATGGAAATACCAAACTCTTCTTTTGACCTAAAAACAAACAACAAAAAAACACTGAAATTCTTTTCTCCTGTCACTGAAGAAAACCCTTATAAGCGACAACTAAACTCAGCTTTTCATTTCTTACTGGAATAGGGCAGTTGTACCGATTAGTATAGTCATGTGTGCTCACAAAGCAGGTTTTCACTACAAGTCTAGAGTGAGCGGTAATTTGGTTCTTGGATTGCATGTCTGACCTCCCAATTCTACAGCACTGAGACTTCTAAAAATTTTTTCCCCATGGGAGAAATGTTATGAGTTTATGTGATTTTAAAGTATATTTATTCTGACTTTTAAATGTGTAATAGATGAAGAGATAATGAGTTATACGGATTTCCATCAGTGTAATAATGAATGCTTCGTACATGAATTGGGGAGGAAAAAATCCTTGAACAGACTTACCTCTTCAAAGCCCATTTCAAATAAACATTCAACAGCTCCTCTGACGGGCAAGAGTCTAGTAGAAAAAGCTGTGTTTCCAATCCGGATAGATCTATACTTTTCATCATTAGGGTTTCTGATTAAAACAAAAAAAAGTTTGATTATATATAACAATTTATATTTTCACAACACCTTTGTACTGCTTTGCACATTTTATACGGCTATACTCCTACAAGGTAGGATAGATTCCAACTTTAAAGAAAGAAGAAACACTGTCTAGAAAAGTAGCCTTATTTTGTGATTCTTTCCTCAGTATACATTTACTACAACTTTGCTGTTTAATTTCACAGCTGAAAATTAATGCTGCCGTAAGGAACTCCATGTGATATTTTAATCCTGTGTTGTTAAAGCTAGAAACCTTTATGAGTTTTTAGACTGCTAAGAAAAAAGTCCATGTCAGCTCCAGGCAGGGGGCAGATTCTGCCTGTATTGTACTGATGGATCTCAATAATCAGGAGTGCTGCCTGATGCACAAGTGGTGGCTAATAAATATTTGTAAAATGAATAAAAGAAACTAAGAAGCTATATAAAAATGTATCACAGTTCCTCAAAGACTTCTGACAAATAGGAACCTAGGTATATGTTTGCAGTCACCTGATTTTCTTTCTTCCTTAGACCGATGATTGCATTTACTGTTAAGACCTGCTTCAAACTCAAGATATATTTTCATCACAGCATATATAGTAACAAAATAAAGATATAAATTTTCTTTACCATGATAAAAATTTTGAGTAATATACATAGGATGAGCCCAGCACATGAAAAGCTTTGAGACTTTAATAACTATGACAAATCAGAAACCCTACTAAATGAACAAACAACAAACCCCAGAAAAATAAGGTAATCATAGTATCATATTCGAAAGACCTTGGGAACAGATGATAAATTTCATATCTGATACCAGCTCCTTTAAAATGGTGGTGGCTTCCATTAGTACTACACTAGGGAGGATTCGGAGGCTGTGTCAGGGATCCATAGGAAGGAGTGCTGAGGCCATCCACCTGCAGTATGGAATTGGGGGGGTGAGGCTGAGGCTAAAGCTAGCAACTGATTAAGGAACTTTGTTCCAATTATACATGTTCTCTAGATATTCTTATATAAAAACAATCCCCCCCCAAAAGAAATTTCATTGTGAAAATTTCAACAAATTTTACATTTATTTTCCATGAAGCAATTCCCTATTGCCATAAATGTCATAAAAACAATGGAGAGCATGACGTAGGGGATGCAGTTAGCACTTACGTAATGGTTAGGTGGAAAGCCAGAGGAGAGAAACAGCAATCGGGGGGATCATTTTATAAACTATATAAATGTCTAACCAATGTACTGTATATATGAAACTAATAAAATTAAATTAAAAAAATAAGACAAAAAACCAATATCGATCTTTTTAAAACCTCTTTTCCTTAATTTCAAAAACTGTACAAGTTTGTTACAGAATATTCAGAGACAAAAATTCTAAAACACTCAAAATGTCCACAGATTGGTTGGTGCAAATCTACAGACTCTTTGATATCCATTCATGAGAAGTAAAGAAATTGGGAGTTTCTAGTAATTTTTATAACAATTTGATACTGCCATAAACTTTCATTCTATTTTACAAAAGTTATAGGTCCAAGAGGATTGGAAATTAAAATAAAAAATATTTTATTCACTACAGGTCATTTGAGAATCACAAATCAGTTGAGAAACACAAGGAAAAAGATACACTCTACTCTTTTATTCTGTGTATTAAGATTAAGAGCAGGATTTCCCAATCTTGGCACTATTGACAGGTGGGGCCTCTGTTGTGGGGGTAGGGGGGTTGCCTTGGGCATAGCACAACATCCAGCATCCCTGGCTTCCATGCCACACTGTTATCATAACTGTGCTTTTCTTTTTTACCATTTAATCAGAAAACATTAAATTATAAATCCTAAACTTATCACAGCTAAATGAGGCATCTTTTCATTGTAGTCAACACATTCCACAGGGTAATAAACACATTAGCACCACCAGGTTAATATATATCCTACTGGTGCAAAACCGTTTGAGCTATTTTCCCTAAATAGCTTCCAGATTTCTATATGATCAAAGTCTTTCACTAGGCTTAATTTTCTAGCTTTTCTTCTCCCTTTCACCACTGTTCTGATACAACTTATTATTTTGATATATGCTTCAAAGTAATTGTAGATAAAAAGCTTCTCTGTAGAGTTTAGATTTTCCTCTTTAGCTTTTAGTGAGCAATTCCCTCTTTTTACAACATCAATAGACCTCACATATCATTTATCTGATTTTTTCTAACTAAAAGCATATTGCAAACAAACAAGAATTACAGTAATGTCAAGCTCCCCAAATCCTATCTTCCTCTTTTTAAATATACTGAGAAAACCAGCCATGGTCTTCAGCATAGACTGATGCTAAAAGTCCACCCTTGAAGCCCTTAAAGATATAGGGAACTTGGCTACAGGGCCACCAGACCTCAAATCCATCAGATCCCTTTTCTTCCCTTGGGAAAGTGTCACTCACACAAAATACCTTCTAAAACTATAGCTTTACAGCATTACCTTAGGGTGTCCACTATCCTTGAGTTCATTACCACTCTCCTTATCCTGCAGTGTCTAATGCATCCCCAAGAGTCACCTTTATTTTTGCTTAATCTTCTATTAACTTTTCTCAGATATTTTTGGTATAACTCTTTGAGGTTTTTTTTTTCTCTGCTGACCATTAACTATTTCTACAATTTGTAGCATTTATTGTACTTGTGAGCAATTATTTTGCACTCTCACATGAGATTTTTGTTTGTTTGTCAGATGATGATGTGGAATGAATGGAGTCCTGAAAGGGCACAAAATTTCCTGTTCCTCACTCAATCACCACTTTGAACACATTTTGGTGTCTTCGAGTTGTCTTATCCCCAGGTATCTACCAAATTACTTAACTTATGAAAAATGAGTCTTCACCTTTACAACTGAATGGTAAGAAAAAGTCATGCTTTTCACCTTATCTATTTATATCTACTATATTTCTAAGATTTTAAGACATGTTAGCACTAGGCTTCCCACTGAGGTCATAGCATCTTAGGAAAAAACCTTACATGTTTTATTTTAAAATTTCAGGAACACTGAAAATTAAATATATTTTATCGTTTCTTCCTCTTTAGAATGCCTAATTCCAGAAAAGGTCCACATAAATGGAAACTTAGTTCATGAATACATACTATAATCTTGAATTTTTGTTACTAATCACAAAAGTTGCTTTGTATTTCAAAAATTGTTTCTAGTCCTTCTGAAAATGTTATTCTGAAATACATGAAAAATTTTTAAAAACATTTGCCTTTAGAACCATCTGGGAACCATCTCTGGCTCTACCTCGACCATTGTCTCTAGGTGACAAGGGAAACATACACATAACCTAGCTTAACATGAGAAAGTAAAAAATAACTATAGATAACACATGTGCCAAATCCTTTATTTTTCTTTTGCAACAATTATATAATGTATTTTTCTTTCTTTTTAAAGGTGAGGAAACTGAAGCCCAGAGAGTTTATATGAACTACCTATACTCACACTTTTAGGAAATGGTTGACTGGGATTTAAATCCACTAGTCTGATTGCAAAACTCGCAGTCTCTACCATACAAGATGCCAATGAACACACTGATCCTCAGTTAACTACCCTCTCTCAATTTCTCCAGGTAATAGTAAACTAGATTAGAAATCCGAAGTTATTTTGGTTGTCTCCTCCCATTACTAACTAGTTCTACTCTTTGTATCATCAAGAATTGCAAATTCCTGCCTACATATACACTCTATTCTATCTGTGCTTATGCTTATGATTACTGCAATAGTTTCACAAGTGAAATCCATGCCATGTGTCTTCTTACATCATTATTCTACATGAAGCTCTTTTATATGCTTGTATTTCAGTCTAGAAACTACAGTCACTTTCTCTTGCCTATCAGATGGCTTTTGTTTGCCTATGTCAAACATATGCTCTCTGCTATTCTATCAACTGGACTCATCAAACCTCTGTTCGAAAACTGCTCCAAGATAAGTCCTCCTGCTATTTCCTCACATTAACATATAATTAAATAATGCTATCTTGGAATTGTTCTATAGATTTTATGCTGTGACTATTTTTCATACCTGTGCCTTTCTCCCAAACATGCTTATTTTCTTTGAAGGCAAAAACCACTTTGCATTCTTGGCCCTTCCCAATCATATCCAGTGCCATTTGTAGCCAAAAATTGCATGCACTTTACAAAGGAAATTAGTGGAAAATCAAAAATCTTTAGAAGAATGAATAAAACAAATCATCTAAGGAACCCATGTGGAATGTCAGTGAAACTATTACAGACTTTTGAGAAAACAGACGTTATTGAAGACAGTTTATCTTTATTTAGAAGTCAGTAAACTGAAAAAAGGTAAAAGTTTCAAATCATCCATGGTACACTGTGCATACAAATTAGCATTATTTTAGTCTGTAATTTCAATAGCTGGGAAATAGGATAAACATCATCCAAATTAGAAATTTAACTTAACTAGCAGTATTATTTTCATTTGTTTGTGTAGTGACATGTATCCCTGTTTAAAAAAAAAAAAACTGCTAATGAAATTCTCATTTCAGCTCTCTTTCTGTAAAATAATATGTCAGAATCTAGGTTCTCTGTGTCCCCTCAGCCCCTGGGGCTTGCTCTTCTCAGTGGTGGGTATATTGGCATGAAGTCTAAAAGAAAATTCCTCTCAGTTTCAGATTATAGATTTCATGTGACCTAGTTTTAGAGACATCAGCTACAAGTGCAAGTATTTTAACTCATGGCAGTTATAATAGCATTTACATAGGTAACATGAATGATTTAAATTGAAGGAAAAACATCGTGGGTCCTTATGTGCCAGACGTTACAAGGGATGCAGCATGTACACTTTACCCTGAAGTAAGAGCAAGGAATATAAGACATCTCTTATACTGTCCCTTATCTCTACCAGTAATAGATTTCCCAAAACAGCAAAAGGAACAGAAAACCTCGGTGTTCTCTACTCTCAAATAAGTTAGACTAGCAGATCTGTAATGCAGTGTGGCTAGAAATAAAGAAGCAATCTGCAGCTTTTCGGTTAAGATGTTAGCAAGTCAGTGGACTTGGAAGAAGAAAAAATGTTTTTTTCCCCCTGATGCCTGAGGGAGTTTAAAATCTAAGAATATGAAGGCAGCGACTATTATTTCCTAAGACGAAATAAAGAGTTTTTCATACCATCTCCAATTAATGAGTTCCAAACTCCTAATTCCCTGCATAAACACTTTTTAAGATCAAAAACACAAGCCATGGTAAAGACTGTAACATGACCTTACAGCATGCCAAGTTTTCTTCTATGAGTCTGGTAAACATTCATAATGATAATTGTGATGCGAAAATCATTATTTACATGCAAAGAATTTCCTTTTACAAAACACCCTGATCTTAGTATTTTTGGCTTCACTGGATTGAAAGCAGAAGTGAATCTACATTACAAGGCCACCTCCCTTTTCTGAATAGTGGGTGTTTAAATAGTTTGGTGGCTTTCCAGGTGGGAAGTCCCATCTGATGGGCTCTTGAGAACTCAGTCTGTGAATTCATTTATTCACTAGCATCCACTGGCATCGTTCTGCTCTTAAGAGCTGTCAGACCTCTTAGGATGAAGAATGTGAGTTGAGAAAGTGTCACAGAGGAGGAGGCGGTTCCCCACATAGGTCACAATTGTGTAACTGTGTAAAGTGTACATGCTGCATCCCTTGTACCGTCTGGCACATAATAAGGGCTATGTTTTTTCTTCAATTTACTTTTAAATTATTCATGTTACCTATATGAATGCTATTATAACTGCCACGAGTTAAAACACTGCATTTGTAACTAATGTCTCTAAAACTGGGTCACATAAAATCTATAATCTGAAACTGAGAGGAATTTCCTTTTAGACTTCATGCCAATATACCCACCACTGAGAAGAGCAAGCCCCAGGGGCTGAGGGGACACAGAGAACCTAGACAATCACAGCGACCTGATAAATGAGGTATCACTCTAAGCACCTGCAACTTCTTCAACCTTAGGTCATTTCTGTCCCCCATACATCATATGCCCCTCCTTAAGACACCACAAGATTTGATCTAAGACTTGAGGTGGTAATGATTCAAAATGAATAATCAAACTTGCCTCCCAGTTACCAAAATGTATACGATCCCTTCGAGATCTAGAATTGTACTTTTGCTCACAGGAGAATAAAACAAATGACTCTTACCCAAAGTGATCAGCTTCACTAATTTTTATGTAAAGGGTCGTTTTGAAAGTAGAATTCAAATGTTAATATCAAAACTGTAACTTTAAAGCAATACAGTTCACAATGCTTCAGCCAACAAAAAATGGGCAGAAAAAGTCCATAAAAAGGTTAAAAACCCATCACTTCAGTATTATACTTAATATTAGGATATTCACGAAATATTAGGAAGGAAACATTTTCAGTGACTAACTTCTGATAAACATATGGAAATGTATGGCACCCCGTTCTGTAAAATCCACGCAACGGTAAAGAAAGGCTGTTACAGTTTAGGTGCCGAAAGACAGTCAAAACAGGACCAGAGACCAGTGTTTGGGGGCACGCTTTCCTAGCTCCCGCTCCCTGCCCTACCCGCGGGACGAGCGATTCTCCCGGGGCGGTCCGACATCAAGTGCCAAGTCAGCCGTGCAAAGAAACTTCCTCTTCGCAGCCGGGGTGGGGCCTGGCTGGCTCTCGAGGCCCCGGGCCCGCGGGCTCGCACGCCGAGCCCGAGACAGGCCCAGGGCCCCGGTCCTCCTGCCCTCGCCGCCCTCGGGGCCCCGGCCGCCCAGGAGCCGCGCCCCTCCCGCCGCCGTCCGGCGGCCCGACCCCGCAGCCCCGCACCTCAGGATGTTGTCCGCGTAGGTGAGCAACAGCTTGGACGCCTCCAGAAAGGTCTCCGGAGTGTTCTGGCAGAGCTCGGCCACGGCGGGCGACGCGGGGTCCGAGGAGCTGCCCAGCGCCGCTGCCGCCATGCCTGAGCGCCCGCGCCCGACGCCGCCCTTCGCGCGCCGCGCCGCGCCCCGCACTGAGCAGGCGCCTGAGCGCGTGGTCGCCGCGGCGCGGCCGGCGGGGCGGGGGGCTCGGCCGGCGGGGGCGGGTCTCGGTCCGCAGGGCCGGGGCTAGACTGGAAAAGAGGGGGCGGAGACCTAACGCGAGGGGCGGGGAGTGTGAACGGAGGGCCCGGGGCCTGGTAGTTCGGGCCCGCGGGCTGGGACCAGAAGGGGCAGCAGGGTTTTGGAGGAATGGTGGGGTGTCGTGGTCAGCGTTAGGGTGGAGATTTGGGGGAGTAGGTGGGAGGTTTGGTCGAGAGGACTGGGGGCTCCGGCCAGGAGGGGCGGGGCTAGCGGGTGCTGTTCTGTGCTGGCCGGTGGGTCGCAGAAACTCGGGTTCCTCCCACCCTCGATTGAGCCAGCCACGGAGGTGGGGAAACCATCTCCAAGCATCCCTTTTCCTCACATAAAACAATCTTACAGCTTCCTTCTCGGAGGTTGTCAGGTCTTCCTAGACAGATGTGATGAAAGCCCCCACTTCTGTGATGAAAGACCCAGAAGGAAGTAACAACAACGCTGCGTGACTGTAAACTCTGCTGGGTTTCCGGGGTATGGATTCTCTTTACAATTAGATGATTGAAAATTTCTTGCATAAATCTCAGCTCATATAGTACGATGTCTCTGTAAAGAGGTTGCAATGTAGTGTTTGGTGGGCCCGATTTACCTTGTGGTGACCAGCATAAAACACACACAATAAAGACAAAATAGAATGGGTGGCAGGGCAGGAAAGACAATAAAAATATACATTCCATATAATGAACTAAGTATTATTGTGTAACTTCAGTGGGTTGGTTATGGGATCGGTGTCCTTTATTCCTTTTAGAAGATGAATCTTAACCTCTATAATCCATCCTCTGTCCTTACCATGCCCTTGAAACTGTACCAACAGCTTCCTTCTTTGCAGAAATTCCTTTCCCAACCTCAACAAATATTTTTCTTAACCTTATGTTCTTAAGATATTTGTCTAAGTAACTGTTCTTGATGCTTTATCTTTTGTTTGCTTTTAAAATTTAAAATTTTTCTTTGAATATCTACGAGCAAGACCCTGAGCTATCCCATCTACTTTAATTACCATTCATCTATCGGATATTTGTGAGTTTTTAATATGTAGGTTTTTGGACCAGTTTCCAAGAATAGTGTGTTTAACTGATAGTATGTTCTTAGCTGCTATAACTAAAAATTTCAGCAACTTAACACGGGAAGTCTTTTTTGTTCACGTAAGTTTAATAATGCAGGCGTCAGTCAGTGCAGCTTTCCTCTGTGTAATGATCCAGGAACCCAGCTCCTTCCATCCCATAGAATAGAGGTCAACAAACATTTTCTCTAAAAGGCCAAATAGTAAATGTTCAAGGCTTTGTACCCGCAGGGTATCTGTTTCAACTATTTAACTCTGCTTCTGCTATTGTAGTTCTATAGACAATATTTTTAAATGACACTTTGGCTATGACACTTGATTTACAAAAACAGGTAGCCTGCTGGATTTGGCTTATAGTTTGCTAACTTCTGCCATAGAGAGTTTCAAAGAGACTTCTGTATTTAGTTAATGGTTGGAGAAAAGGGAGGCATACCTGCCTTTCTGGGCCCAGAAATGACATCCGCATTTTCTTCACCTCATCATTGGCAAAAATGAAGGCCCATCTGGATAAAAGGAGGGGAGACTGGGGAATGTAGTCTCTGGCTAGGAAAGGCACCACCCACCGCTGTATAAATGATGGAAGGTGAGGAGACTGGGGTTATAACTAGCTGTTTCTACCACAAATTATGTTTCCTTTAATTTGAGTCTTTTTTCCATTAGCACATCTAGTTATCCTTATAATAATTGCATAAGGTTATTGTATACTACACAATAACTATTTACTATATTTTTTAAAGCAACAGAACTTTTTTTCAAATAAAATCTTAGCAGGAAAACCAGTGTATACAAAACACCAAAATGTTGGTACTCTAGAATCAAAGCAGGTCGGAGTATGTGTGTGTGTGTGTGTGTGCGTATGTGTGTGCATAGTAAGGACAGAAGGCCATCAGTTCAGCCTTTCCCTGACAGTGGTACCTTTGTGAGGAACATGTAACCATAGTGTGAAAACCAATGCCATCTAGTAAATATTGTGATAATGTATAGTCCATGAAATCATAGATATTATTTCAAGGATAATTCCATATGCTATTATTTTAAGTAACCTGAACTTTAAATCATTCCCAATTACTCTTTACCAATACTTCTGCTAAAGTTCTTGAGTAACTACAATCACTCTTGGGTACCACCATTTATGAAGCTGTTAAGGGAATTTATTAAGGGACTTTGACTTATTCTTTTCTCCATCTGCTTCTTCCACTTGAGTCAAGTTGAAAATATTTTGATTTTTCAGTTTTCTTTACAACTAAAATTGGAAATATTAAGCTACCCTTAATCTCTTTATATCCATCATTACTTCCAACAACTAAAGGATGTTCTAGTATTAAATCAACTTTAAACTTCCATTTTTTTTTTGCTCCAAAATATTTTTTTTAAGGAGTCTAGCTTTATTAAGCACACCATCTTTAGACTTGACACATGGTAGCACTATTCTTAAATAGAACAGAAAAAAATAACCCATTAATATTTCCCCAGGATCAGTTTTGTCAAAAAAAGAGAAAATGCTAGCTTCAATAAAGACCATCAGCAAGGAAAAGGGTTAAATATAATTTGTGGTAGAAACAGCTAGTTATGATGATTCACTATTGCATGATTATGATGAGTAATTAACCACCAACTATTAAGCACCTGTTGTGTGCAAAGCAGTTGGAGATAGTTGACATAAAAGACTTTTAATCTTGTAGGAAAGATAAAACTAATGATGATACCTTATGTACAGATAGCCCTTTAGTTGATGAAACAAAAAGTTATTGTGAAAAGGAAAAGTTATTGGGTAAGAAATTCACACAGTAGTGCGTGTATATGAGCCAGTATAAGGGTATATATTTATTCATATTTTCCACAATCCATTCATTCACTATTTATGAAGTGGCTACCAAATGCCAAGCACTATAGTAGGCACTATGAAACAGTGAAGGAGGTCAGCACAGGCCTAGCTTTATGCAAGTCATAATGAGTTTACCTCAGGGCTCAGACCAGTAGCAGCAATATCACCAGGGACCTTGTCAGAAAGATAGATTCTCAAGCCCCATCTTTAAAGATGAGGCCCAACAATCTGTGTAGCAACAAGCCCTTCAGGTGATTTTGATGCAAAGTTTGAGAACTAGTTTTCTGGAAGGAAAATTTTACTGTGGGCTAAAGTTTCATGAAGAGTTTGAAGAGTACCTTTAAATTTGGAGATTAAAGAGGTGAGGGAGAAGGAGGACTTCCTAGCTGTGGGAGAACCCCCAAACTTAGGGGCATCATAGCAATGTTTTGTCAACATATCCAGAGGGTGTTACTTTGGGTACACAATCCACAACAACATAGGGAACAACAAAATACTACCAGGCTACAGGCTATAAGGACTAGGACAGCTATTGTCCATCACCAGGAGGACCCCAAGGAATTCCATCAAGCTGTTAAGGGATCTTTTCCTAGGGCATGGATGGCTTGGACTTTAGTATCCATTTTGGGAGGGCTGTTCGTAATTGCTTGGCATGATAGGAATGTAGACATAGCATTCTACATGGAGTATGGCACAGGTGCTACCCTGGGGCACAGTTAGGTCAAGGGCTATGTACTTTTGTGGAACTACTTTCTACATTTGTGTAGTTTCATCCATCAAAAGAGTTTTGGCTTGACGCATAGCATTCAATGCCTGTGCGGTGTGCTGGGCTAAGGCTTCAACTGGTAATTTTACATTTATGAATCCTGTCTCTGAAATGAATAATGCCAGGGAGTACAACTATCATGTTGCCCGTTTCTGCCGGTGCCAGTGGTGACACATGGGATCTCAATTATGGGGCAACTGGATAATATGCATCCAGCTAAATACAGACATCCCTGGGTACAACAGCCAGTCTAGTCAATGGGCAAGTAGGGCCAGCCATAGTGCCCACAGCCCCAGAGATAGCCTGCAGGTAACCAGTTGGTAGGCTTTGTACCAACATAATGTCGCCCATCCCACCAGACCTTGGGAATGTTAACAAGGGTGGTAGCACACATTTCAGGGGCTAGCCACCCCATGATATGGTTGGGCACAGATCTTACTTGCTCTATGTAGTGAGGGGCCTGCTCCTGTAATTCCACATTTTCCCACTAGCTATCCCCACCCATTGGAAATAGCATACCTACAAGGGGTGGGGAACTGTGATGGTTGTGGCAGAGTAACTTTTTTGTGGCCCGTTGCCTCTGGTCCCATTCAGGGGTGGTGTTCCAGCTGCAGTAATGTGCCACAGCAGTCCTTTGGCCACCTCCATGGTAGTTCAATATATACCCAGTAATGCAGAACATTGTGGACAGCAGCAAATACATGAGCTCAGGACCTGACACTGTTCCCTGTTGCCAGTCTGGATGATAGGATAGAATAGACAAACAAATTGACCATTAGGAGCAAGTCCTATCCTTCTGGAAGGACACAGGCCACTTGACCATATTGAGATAAAAGGGTGCCCGGGAGATGGGTTGCCCCTGGTCTGTAACACCAAATAGTTTCTCCAAGGGTAGCAGGCTGGGGTGTTTTCATTGGAGTTACAGTATAGAGAGGAATGAGCCAGAGGCTAAGGAAAAATTTCCTGTTAACAGGGAACACTCAGCAGTCATCGGGAGTGACATTCGTAAGAGCATGGGCCAAACACAAATCCAGGGTTCTAGCTGCAACTCACTGTGTAAGCCCTGCCCCCAGGCCTCCATTAGGGCTTCCCAAGGCTCTTGTGTTACAGAATTAGGACCAGTGATGGCCTCATTGGCCAGAAGGGCCGCATATATGGCAGCCAGTTGCTTCTTAGTCAGGGATTACCATGTTTCCGCGGCTTTCCATTCCTGGGACCAGAAGCCTATTGGCACTTTCCGGGAACCTTGCTTTTGCCACAAGCTCTACCCAAACCCTGCATTATCTACCTGTACCATGAGCGGAAATGGTAGGGCTGGATCTACTACATGTAGAGTATAGGCTTGTGCCACAGCTTGTTTTGTAGCCTTAGAGTCCTCTTCTATCTCAGGGGTCCAATCCCACTGGGTACCCTGTTGCATTAGACAGTGCAGGTGTCGCATCAAGAATGCCAAATGGGGACTGAACATTCTCCAAAACTCCAGCAGTCCCAATTAGGTTTGGAACTGCTTCATAGTTTGGGTCAGGGATATGCCTGTATCTTACCAATCACCGCCTCCGGCATTATTTTCATTTTACCCTACCAGACAACTCCCAAGAATCTGACAGAATAGCTAGGTCCTTAGACCTTGTACTTGCTGATAGCCCAATCCCAATTTGCGAGAGCTTCTCACAGGCTTGCTGCTGCTTCCAGTTCTGTAAGAGATTCAGGTTAACATTATGTCATCAATATAATGATACAAGTGTAATGAGGGTGATCTTTTCCATGTGGCTAAATCCTGAGCCACAAGACGGTGACACAGGGTAGGGCTGTGCAGATAGCTCTGGGGAAGGACGAGGAATATCCACTACCATCCTTCTTAGGTGAAGGTGAACTGTTCTTGGTTTTATGGTGCTATGACAATAGAGAAGGCATTTGTCGAATCCACCACATAATGGTATCATCCAAGTTCATGTGACAAACTGTCCATAATGTCCATGACATTCAGTACGGCAGCATGCAGGGGCAATGTAACCTTATTAAACTCCTGATAGTTAACTGTCCTGTGCCAGGAGCTGCCAGGCTTCCACACTGGCCACATGGGGGAGTTATATGGGCTATGAGTGAGATGAATGACATCAGCTTCTTCCAGCTTCAGAATAATGCAACCTATTTCCTCATGGCCACTAGGCAAGCGATATTGTTTTGTGTTCACTACCCGGGTAGCTTGAGGCAACACCAATGGGTCATGGATGTCCCCAAATAATAGTCTTCACCACCTGGATGTGAAGGCAGACTTCACCAACTGTGGTACCCACAGTCAGACGTCATAAGACATTAGTTCCCCAAATGTACTCTGCTATGGGGGATACGTACAGCCGGTACATCTGAGGAGGCAATCTACCAATACCCAGTGTCACATGGATCTGCTGCATGTGAATCGTTTGACCCCCATAGCCTTCTGTGGTTGCACTGGGTCCGGATTCCTTGTAAAGTAGGATGCTATCGGCACCTATGTTTATGAGGGCTAATACCCTTTGTACATTGTGGGGGGACCAGTGTATAGTCAGTTCCAGATGTGGCCTCAGATCAATTGGCTCCCCCACCAACCAGGTGCCCTGGGCAGACCCCTAATCAGGGAGATAATTGGCCAGCCATACCTCATGGGCTCCAGCTTTCCTGGGAATAGGGGTGAATTGCTGGTCAGGGTGCAACTGATTCCACAACACTAGCAACACTTCATTAGGTTGCTGCTCAATCTTTTCTGGGGCTACCCTGTCGGGACATTGGGCTCCAGCATCTCCAGGGCTTTCTGGACGTCCCCCGGACACAGCTTCACTCCATCCCAATTCTCTGGTGGCATCCATATAGCCAGATATGTGGCCACGGGATACCACAGGGAAGCAGGGGGCCACATGTCCTCCACTGGGGACTGTCCAGAGCACTAGGGGTTGTACTCACCTCATCCTGCCACAGATGCCACGTGTCAACACTGAGCTGATCAAGAAAGGGGTTTTGGTGGTGAGATGCCCAGTTGCAAAAACACACATGGAGCCGACAAGGGAAAGGGACTGCAAGCCAAGCCAAAAAACCTTTATTGCGGGGGCCAAATGAGCTTATATATGCCAGAGAACAATAGTTGCATTCCGTAGTGGCACGATAGTGGTGTGCGTAGTACAGCAAGCTGAGTCATTCTTACATAAGCTAGTCACAGGTGCACTACTGTGTTTAATGTAATATGCCAGATCTGAGGGTCATGTCCTTAGCTGTAACCTTGGATTAGGGCCAGGCCAGGGGCCCATACAAACATTTACTCATTTTCGATATGCAGCTCAAGGATCACTTTTTTGAAGCCTTTTCAGATTTTGGAAGGTAGCATTGACCTACTTGTCCCCTTTGTATTATTACATTATTTTCTTCCATGGTAGCACCTGTTTCAGTAATTTATACATTTCTATGCTGTCTCCCTCTACTAGACTATGAACTTCTTGAAATTAAGAACCATGTCTTATTCATTTATGCCAGCTTCTAGCACAAGATGGAAGATTAATGTTGAAGAAAAGAAAGTACAAGCAAAGATACACAGATGAAAAAAGCTGAAGTCAATCCAGAGATAGTGAGATCAGTTTTGCTGGGTGGCAATCTAATAGAGAATGGGAGCTATATCTGGTAGACAGTTTGGAATAAGTATACAAATAATTTAAGTGAACCTAAGAAATATGGAAGAGGCTAAAGTAAGTGCAGTGCTTTTGAAGATTTTGATGCAAGAAAACACCATGGTATTTGAGTGAGGAATATGTTACTAAACCATACCAAGCAATTAAAATATAAAATTCCCTACACCTTTCTAAAAAAAAGGCAATCAGATGTAGAAATAAAAATGACTTTTTGTAGTTTTATATTTCAACAAGATTTTAATTGATTCGTCACTTCTTATCCAAGATAGTTTTGTGATACTACCAAAGAAATAAAAACAGCACCTTAAAACTGTTTCATATGAGTTTGGTTCAAGAAAATGTTGCAGGTCTTTTCCCACTGATTTAAAAATATACAACAGTGAAAACAGAGAGTAAATTTGAGTACTTATCAAGTTTTTTAGAACTGAGAAAGAAGACAAAGCACTTTATTTGGAAGCAATCACTTCTAGAGACATTGCTCAGAAAGAAAAATGGCCGGGAGGTTCAGATGCAGATTACACAATCAATCCTTTATCTAAAGAAAAAATAAAAGGACCTATGGCCATGCGACCCTGAACAAACCCAATCTCACCGGATCTTGGAAGTTAAGCAGGGTTGGGCCTGGTTAGTATTTGGATGGGAGACCACCTAGAAAGACGAGGTGCTGTAGGCATTTTTTTTTAAAAAAGGACAGAGATCACACCTAGAATGGCATGTGAGCAATAGATGATCATCTACATACCACCTCACTGATTTCTTGCTTTTCAAAAAAGATATTTTCATGTTATACTTTCTCTTCATAAATTCACAGCCAGCGCTGAGCGAATAAAGTTGTTGAATTTTTCAGAAACCCAAGAATGTCTACATTCCTTTCTGTTGTCTTCATTCCTCATTGGGTATATTTGGAGCACTGCAGTTTCAGCAACAATTTTTAAAAACTAAAAATAACTGGATTACAAAAGCATTACTTATAGAAAATAGTCAAGAAGGCTAAGCAATAAATAAGGGGGTGGAAGTAACATCACAGCCATTGTACATCCTTACAGACCTTAAAAAAACTTCCTAAAAAATGGATATACATTTTTTTGGTAACTTGTATCTCCTAACGTAGTTTTAACATTTTCATTAATTTATAAAGTTATTTTAAATGAATGCTCAGCATTTAGATGCACCCACACAATACACACCCAATTTCCTGGTGTTGGGCATTTTGGCTAGTCCTATTTAAACAACTCTGGGAGGTACAGTAGTAACTTTGAGATTGCAGTAATTTCTTGCCAACGATTCCAAGCGAACATGATGGTGTTCCTTCTCCCACAAAAGGGGACTATGTAGGCATTATCATTAGAAAAAAAAAATTATCGTTCTGATGTACAAAAAAATGCTATTTCACTGCGTTAAGTGTACACTCTTAATTATCTTCCACAAGAGTTTCTGCGAGCAAACTCGGGGCTGCCTCCGCCTCCCAGTGCCCAACCTCCGCCAAGGTGACGCGGTAAAAGGACGTACGGCTGAAGCAGGATAGGACATAATGCGTGCACCTGCGTGCGCATGTGCGGACGTGCGTGTGCGCATGCGCACGAGAGCATATTCGCCGAAGACTGCGGCTGAGGGGGTGGCCAGAGACCCGGCAAAGGTATCCGCTGCTCGCTGCTCGCTGCTCTTGTTCTTCCGCCCCTCCAACGCTAAATGGGGTCGGTAATAGAGAGAGGGGAGTCTGATGACCTTGGGCCTAATTTCTTTTCCTGTCGCCACGCTTTCTTAGGGAATATGTGGTGGTGCTTGAGAGTCGGTGCAGCGTATTGGCCACACCTCCTATTCCCCGCCCCTGACCTTTGTCGTCCCTGAAACCCTGATTACTTTTTTGTTGTTGTTGCAAAAGTTATGAAAATTGCCTATTACCTTTTGAAGAACAGTGAAGTCCACTTACTCCTACCTCAAAGAATGATAGGCTTTGAAATGTATTTTGTGGCACTGCCACCAGAAACACTATTTAGAATAAGGCCTCAGTAATCCTGAACAAGGAGGCTTCCTGCATCCCATGTCAGGCTTGGAGTGCCTTTACTTTTTTCATTGAGTAATTTTCTTTGGTGAATATCTTGGAATGTTTGAGGGTATTACAGCCTATAAAGGAAGTTAAGTTCAAACAGGCGATCTGATGTTAAGTATAAATTTGTAACATTATTTTCCATGTGCTCATTAACAGCTCACACCAAGCACCTGAAAGAACATCTTGAATATTATTTCTTAGGCCTTTAACCTATTTAAACAACAGTGAGTACCTTCCGGGCTGTTGCTGTCTGTTACAGTAGTGTTTCTGATCATCAGAATCTCAACCATGTTTTCAAACTCCTTGCAGAATATCCTAAAAATTACAAACCCTCATATATATTCAAACTTATGCCAGCGATTATTAAGAAGTAAAAGATTTTTCGGAACTGTGCCAGCATCCAGATCGCGTAGGCGGGTTGTCATTACAGGCATTGGCTTGGTGACTCCTCTTGGTGTTGGAACTCAGCTGGTATGGAATCGTCTTATTCGAGGAGAGAGTGGAATTGTGTCGCTGGTTGGTGACGAATATAAGAGTATCCCTTGCAGTGTTGCTGCTTATGTGCCAAGAGGTTGTGATGAAGGTCAGTTCAATGAACAGAACTTTGTGTCCAAATCGGATATCAAGTCCATGTCTTCTCCCACCATTATGGCCATTGGGGCTGCAGAGTTAGCCATGAAAGATTCTGGCTGGCATCCTGAGTCAAAAGCTGATCAAGTGGCTACTGGTGTTGCAATTGGCATGGGAATGGTTCCTCTTGAAGTTATTTCTGAAACTGCTCTGATGTTTCAAACAAAAGGTTACAATAAAGTCAGCCCATTCTTTGTCCCTAAGATTCTGGTCAATATGGCAGCAGGCCAGGTCAGCATCCGGCATAAACTCAGGGGCCCCAATCATGCAGTATCTACAGCCTGTACCACAGGAGCTCATGCTTTGGGAGACTCTTTTAGATTTATAGCCCATGGTGATGCTGATGTGATGGTGGCTGGAGGTACAGATTCTTGCATTAGCCCTTTATCTCTTGCTGGATTTTCCAGAGCCCGTGCTCTGAGCACAAACTCTGATCCTAAGTTGGCATGTAGACCATTTCATCCAAAAAGAGATGGTTTTGTAATGGGAGAAGGTGCAGCTGTGCTGGTGCTGGAAGAACATGAACATGCTGTTCAAAGAGGGGCCCGGATCTATGCAGAAGTTTTGGGCTATGGACTGTCAGGTGATGCTGGTCACATAACTGCCCCCGATCCCGAAGGTGAAGGTGCCTTAAGGTAAATGCTGTTTCATTTAAAATACTTCTTCAAATAAGATGTTTTATCGGGGTCTCAAATTGTAGTATGTGGCCTTGGTGTTTTTCCGTTTTAGACTAAACAAGGTGTTCTGAATTCTTAGTTTTAATATGTTTGAAATATTTGAAAACGTTTGAACATCATTAAAAAATTGGATTTTAGTTAAGGCCAAGAAAATTGTGAAGAAGGCCACATGTAGGTCTTTGCCAAGTTTTCATACCTCCAGTTCTGCTTAACAACTGTCAGACTGCTCCTTCCCCATAGTCCTCTTGGGCCCTTCATCGTACTTGGACAGTAGAGTCAGTCCTTTCTTCTAGATATGTCTTGTCTCTGCTCCATTCCAGCAGGGTCCTGATATTATTAAATCAGTATTTCCCAACTTTTGATCACCCAGCAATCTTATTAAAATGCAGTCTTCCTCTATAGGTCAATTGTGGTGCTTGAGATTCTGTAGTTCTAACAAGCTCCCAGGTGATACTAATGCTGCTGGTCTAAGGATCACACTTTGAAAGCAAATTGCTATTGTAGGATAGTGACTTAAGTTAAAAAAAAAATCAATCCCCTGTTGATGTGTGACTAATAGTTTAGCCTGCTTAGATCATATTATTTTGTAACCAGTTAAATTATTCATGGGTTGGCCCACCCTTTCTCTACAGGGACAAATAGTAAATATTTTCGGCTTTGTGGGCCATAGGCCCTCTGTCACAACTACTCAGCTTTGCCTTCTAATGCAAAAGCAGCCATACTCAATAATATAAATGAATGGGCATGTTCCAGAGAAACTATTTACAAAAATAGGCATCTGGCTGGGGCCATAGTTTACTGACCCCTGAATTGTACTTTTGAGTTTTAGTAAGTAAATGCTATTGCTAAAAATGTGAAGTAGCCAGCTAGCTGAAGGAATAGTTATATTTACTTGAAACCTTTAACACACTTCAAATTATATTTTGAGCTGCCTCTTAAGGAAATTTATGCAGCTCAGAGATCAAGAACTAAAAAAGGTATTAACATCCATGAGATTTTTGAAGGTGCTTCTGGATAAATGTTTTATTTTGGGGTTTGTTTGTTTGTTTTAGCTTGGCTTTGTCCTCCATATTTTTAGAATTCTTACAAGCTAAATAAAAAGGATTTTGAAAGGTTATTTGAAGCATTGAAGTAATGGTGCAGACCTTTTTAGATTATTGGGAAATATGTCAAGTTTTACATTTAAATGTGAGAGAAAAAATTAAAACATTAAAACCTAGTTATAAAACTTTTCACATTTTAAATCTACACACACACACACACACACACACACCACACATATATACACACGCAGGCACACTCACCTCACTGATAAAAAAAATTCCTAGAAGAAAAATTACTTTAGGCTTGAATCAGTGGTTTTCTTCCCACCACTCCCAAGGGAAAAAGTCATTTCAGATAAATGGAAATTTATTTTATTACTTATTATAAAATCTGTAGGCTTATATGTTTATTTCTTGGTGATGAATCTGTCCAAGGTACTGGGGGCGACTCATTCCGATATGGCTAGCATTCTAACTCATATGGTAATCCAGGATGGGGTTCTGTTATTAGAGCAAAAATTCTTTTCATCTTATGTACTTGTATATTTCTTTCACATGAGCTATGTGGGTAATGAATCCCATGTTAAAATTAAACAGTTCTGATACATTTCTTTTGTTATTTTATTAGATGCATGGCTGCTGCTGTAAAAGATGCAAATGTACAGCCTGAAGAGATAACCTATGTCAATGCACATGCTACTTCAACACCATTGGGAGATGCTGCTGAAAACAAAGCTATCAAATATCTTTTCAAAGACCATGCACATGCCCTTGCCATTTCCTCAACTAAAGGAGCCACAGGACATCTGCTGGGAGCTGCAGGGGCAATTGAGGCAGCCTTTACAGCTCTGGCTTGTTATTATCGAAAACTACCACCTACTTTAAACCTGGATTGTACAGAACCAGAGTTTGATCTCAATTATGTTCCACTAAAGGCACAGGAATGGAAAACTGAGAAAAGATGTATTGGAATCACAAATTCCTTTGGTTTTGGTGGTACTAATGCAACACTTTGTATTGCTGGAATGTAGGTAAATCATATGTAATTAAACATTGATTTTTTAAAAATGTTATAAACAAACTACATTAAGAGGAGAAATACTTAACTATGTTCATCTAAGTATGTATATTTATATATCAGTACCCAGATACCCTTTATCTATGTCAGGCACTGCTGATACTGTAGGCAGGCTAATTTGTTGGAGATAAGGTAGCTGTCCTTTATATTGTAGGGTACCTCACAGCATCCTGCTCACTACCCACTAGATTCCAGCAGCACCCTCTTCCCCAGTTATGACAATCAAAAATGTTTCTAGATGTTGCCAAATATTTTCTGGGGTACAAAATAGCTCCCACGTGAGAATCACAGATCTTTATTTTTCTAATACTGTACATCAGACAAGTCTTTATGATATTTCACCTGTTCTTGTCTTTTTCACAAACATTCAGTGAGTAGCTGCTCTGTGCTAGGTAGGGTTGCTGTATTGTACAGCTCCAGGCACACCATTCTCATATAATATATTGGAAAGGACTACAAATATAACTGGAAGTTTGCATCATTGATCAACATTCTTCGAGTAAAGCAGTCAGCAATGATCTATTTACCCCTTACCTATCTAGGTCTCTTTTTTTTCATTATCTGTAGTGAGATTCAGTAAATTAATGGAATTTCTGTAAACTCCAAAGCCATCAGTTCTCCAAAAGAAGGAGTGCAGTATGGTTTGACATTTTACTCTTTTTGTATAGGTGGCAGTACCTAGAGATTAAAGGAGATAAGGGTCCTTTGGGAAGTGGAGCAAAACCTCTTGGTGATTCAAACCACATCATCTCGGCCCACCTTTAACTTTATTTGTGCTTTAGTGAATAGTTTGGCTTCCAAGATTTCACCATAAATGCCTCTACTTTTCTACCTTGGGGCCTTCTCTAAAACCAAGGGATCTCATTCATTTCCTTTGGCTGGAAGTGCTGGAAATGGGAGGGGGACAAGTTGCCTAGAGAAAGCACTCTACCTCTGAGGGATGGGTGTTAGTAAGTGCCTTCGCCTACTTTCCAAGGGATAACTAAGGTTCTGTGTAGTTTCTCGGAGGATTTTCAGTCAGATGTAACTTTAGTGCTCCTAGCATGAACTAGCTCAGTAACTCTCACTTGACTGGCTTTATTTCCTTCTCTTTCCCTGCTCCCTGGTTTTTAATCCTGCTTCTTCCAGGAATTACCTCCCAAACAAATCCCTGTCTTAATGTCTGCTTTCTGGGGGACTCAGATAGGAAGTTGTGTTGCAGTGAGGGTTTATATGTCAAAGGGATAAAGTGAACACATGGTTAAACAGAATGTATTCCTGCAGAATTCCTCACATTTTAATAGGCTGAATATATTGCCTATTCACTGACTTTGGCTGTAGCACTTTATCCCTTTTATACCTAACACTCCAGCCATTTTCATTCAGCTATCAGTTTTAATTCTCATTGGCACACATTGATTTGTTCAACCAAATTGGTAGGTGCTACCCCTGGACCTGGTTTTGTACTGGCTACCAATGATACAGGGATGTGTCAGGGGAGGTGTCCTAAAAGAAGCCAAGGCCATAAGAGTGAGTAGATCTCAGCATGCTTAAGGGGAAAGAAAAAGAAGGAAGAGTATTCTGGCCAGGAGGAATGCAGCTTGAAAAAGTTAGAAAAGTTAGAACATTTGTACTGAATATAAATACAGATAGCCTGAGGTGGGAGAAGTAGGAGATAAAGCCAGAAAATCTGGTGGAAGTCAGTTCACAAAGAACTTTACAGGTTTTATTAAGACTGTATGAGTAATTAATGGGAAGCCATTTAAGGTTAGGGATGTTAGAATGGTTTTGTAACATGTCAACTTGGCTAGGCTGAACTACATTTCCTAGAAGTCTACTGTTTTTTGTTTTTTGTTTTTTTTTTGGCCATAAGAGGTTCTTGTGGGAGATTTGGAGGGTGGAAGTGAAGCAGCAACCATTTTGTAGCTCATCTGGCTTTGCTGGCTCACCTTGAGGTGATGAAGTGACTGATCTGCAACTGCTTCACCTTCCTCTGATCCTTCAGTTTCCCTAACTCCTGGCCAGGTATATATTTAGCTCTATGAAAGTGAAGGGCCCCCATGTCTGCCCAGAGGCAGCATGAACTGACAGGTTTCAGTTTATTATGGGTTCCAGCTTGTTAGTGGAGCTTCATATCCATCTTCCCTTCCCATCTGCCTGCCCTGCGGACTTCAACATCAGAAGATCCTTGGTTGACATAACAGCCTTATAGAGACCATTTAACTAGTTCTCATAATTGTGTAAGGTCAAATCCCTATAATTAGGGGTGGCTCTATAGTGTAGTGGTTAGCATGTATGCTTTACATGGAGAAGGTCCTGGGTTTGTGGCAGTTCGAGCCACGGACCATGCCCTGGGTGCATGCCAGGCCCCGGGTACACGCCTCGAGCATGTGGGAGGGGACACCCCGCCTTCAGAGATCCAGTTCTTAAGGGGAAATGGCAACATCCATAGGTCAGGGTGGAAGTGTTGGGGGTCGGGGATTAAAGAGGGGAAAAATTGTTTTGTAATTATATGTCTATATATTTATATCCAGATCTATCTTAGTGGTACTATCTCTAATTAAACCCAGACTGATATATGTGAAGAAGAATAGGAGTTATTCAGAGTAACATACATTTTCTTTTAGAAACATTACTTTGGCTGCAGAATGAAGAACAGTTTGGAGAGAAGCATGATTCCTATAAGGGAATCCAGTAAGGAGGGTATTGCAAAATCCAGGTAAGAAAAGATGGTGGCCTGGATGATGCAGGATATTTTGACTCAAAGTTCTAAAGTTGAAAATCATTTTTTTAAAAACCAACTTTACTACAGCATGATTTATATAGAATGGAATGCACCCATTTTAAGTGTACAGTTAAGCAAGTTTTGATAAAGGTGTACACACACACCCATAAAGCATGACCTCAATCAAAATATAGAACATTTCCATCACTGTAAAAATTCCCTTGTGTCCCTTTGCAGTCAATCTCCCCAGCTCCAGACAATCACTGAAGAGCTTTTTGTCACTATATAAGATTTGCCTTTTCCAGAATTTTATATAAATGGAATCATACAGAACTTATTTTTTGGTGTGGCTTTTTTTCACTCAATGTTTTTGAGATTTATCCATATCATTGAGTATATGAGTAATTCATTCTTTTATTGCTGATTTAAAAAAAAATCTTAGTATAGATACCCTTGGCTTTTTACTCTTTCTCTAATCTCTATAACATTTTACCTTATTATTTTTTAAATATGATGTCTTTTGAACAGAAGATAAGGATTTTAAAAATTAACTATAACTCTGATAGCTTCTAATACAAAGAATCTTTTCTCTGAAAATCACAAATGTATAAGGATACAGTTGTACAAAGGATATATATATATATTATATATATACACACACACACACGTACATATATATGTGTTGTGTATACTTATATGGATATATATATATATGGTGTGTGTATATGTACATACACATGTGTATCACATGTTATTGGGAATACTCAAATAATTGCTAGAAATATGAGAATGGTTTCCTATGCCCTATTTTTGGACCCAACTATCTTGTTTTGGGGGGAAGTTACATTTAAGGAAAAAAGTAGACAACCTTAGATAATAAAAGTAATAATTGTTAGCTCTTATGTTAATTCAGGTCCTCTGAGAAGCAGACAGCAAGACAGTATTTTCTGTGCAAGAAATTTATTGGGGGAAAGGCCTTTGAAGGATAAAGGAAGAAGGAGTGAGAGAAGGCAGGTAGTGCCTTCTGACACCTGTAAGGAGAGGGAGAATAGGTATAAAACAGGATTGGGCAGTAGGGTCTCAGACTGAATTGCCAGTCTAAGAAAGTTTTGGCCAGGCTAATGGAAAGTTCATGTTCTAAAATCTCTCAATAAAGAGTTCCACAACTCTCAGGAATGGGTCTGCATTAGTAACCCCACTGTGTTTGATCATTGGCTGAGAGCTGCCTAGGCATGTCAGGACCCGAGCTGTTCATTTTTCATGGTCACTGTAATCCATTCCTTGAACCACAGAGATCTATTGCTCCAAACAGGTTCAGGGTGGTAAGCTCCTCCATAGTGCCTGTGGGCCTCTTTCTGAGGGAAAATTTAGAAGAGGACAGTTAGTTGGACAAACAATAGCTCCTGGTGCTACAGTTGGTTTCAGGTTCATACGGATATTCATCCTCTCCCAAGCCACTTTCATTCTAAATTCCCCTCACCCTCCGCTATTATTTTGACAGGCTTTGGTGGCTTCCTTGGTGGTGTGACCCAAACCTTCATTTCTGTGAGTCTGAGCCCTTGGCAGTCATACCACATGCCATTTTCAGATAGCAGTTGCTACTGTGTCATAGATAGAGCCCTGGAACCAGAAGGCAATGGAATACCAGATTTAAGAAACCCCTTTTCTCTTTCCTCATAAACTCTGAGCAGTTTGCTAACATATCCCTTTGTGAACAAAGAAGGAACAAATCTTTTACTCCCTACGTGATCCTTCCAGAATTCAGAAACTCTTATTTTTATTTTCATGGTAATCTAGTTATTTGCATCAGTACAGTAAGAACCTGTGCTTGTAACAGGAGTGAACCACAGCAGCTACTGAGCTGAACTCAGAGTGGTGGTCACTCATGAGCCCTGGCCAGTTATGCTTTGCACCGACAGTTGGGCTATTCTAAAGGGATTAATCCTATGGCTTGGACCATGGGAAACTGAGGGGCTGATGATCACGAATAAACCATTATGGGGTCAGGATTTATGGAAAGACATTTGGGTTCACCTACCTGCAAGAGCTCAGGTCAGTCCTTACTGTATTCCACACCCTGGATCATAAGGCTCTGACACCCACTGGCAATCCATAAACTAATGCACAGTTCAGTACAAGTCCTAGCAACTGACTGTTTAGTAGATACCAACAATTAGAAGTGTAGGAAGAGTGGCTACCATAGCACCTACATGGAATGATATATTGCTTGAGATCCCAGATTACTCTTAAAACATAGTGACTTGGTAAATGCAGTAACAGCATGTCTGTATATTCTAAACAACATCTGAGGCAACCACCAATGGAGTCTAGGGCTATCCACCAGAGTTCCCAACTGGTGAGCGATCAGCAAATTGATTATATTGACCCCCTCCATCCAAGTGAGGGTTATATATATGACTAGTTTTGTGTGGATACTGCATCTGGCCTAACCCAACCAGGCTGCCACTATTAGGGGATTAGAGCAGCTGAATACCATGTACAGATACCCTCCTTAAAGAGGCAGTGCTCACAGATCACATTTCAGAAGTTGTGACGGGCAAGACTGGGCAAAAGAACATGACATCGAGTAGAGATTCCATTTCCCCTGTAACCCACAAGCAGCAGATTAAATTACTAATAGGTAAAACCACCTTGGTACTACCCCAAGCTTTAATACATTTGAATAGTCAATCAGTAGGGCCTATCGCACCATGTGCCAGACTAGACCTAACACTGTAAAGGTACGGAAGTCATGAGAGACAGCCATTGCCCTGACTCTCACCATGGATCAATGTGCTATGTTGCCAAGAACAACAAGCCCCATCATACCTGGGAAAGGCATTATCTATTGAAATTTGCAGTGGGATATCCTGCCAGGATTGGTAAGTTACTTTGTACCCCTGGGTTAAAGAAACTAAAGTCTCCACTGGGATCCATTATCCTGCTGTAAACTAGAGACCTGTTGAACTGTACTATACCTGGAATGTAACATGCACTATTGAAAGGGGAGAATGTAGAGGTCCTGGTCTGATGCATCTGTGCCCAGTCCCTCTCACACTTGACAATGAGTGCTACCTCCCCATGCCAGCATGTATGGATGCACAACCAGGTCAAGTTCCTAAAACTGCCGATCCCTCTTCTCAAGGCCAGATGGGCAGTTCTATTTTCTACTGGTACAATCATTTGGTCAACATTTTTGTTCCCTCCATTGGCTTGGAGGCCATTATAGCTCCCATAGAAGCCTTTACTACATTCACCCAGTAAGCTTTAAATAATAGCCAACAAAACCTGTCTTTACTGAACACTGAAATGTCTCTAATGAAAAAAGTTGTCTTGCAAAATGACTGTATATTATTACTGTCTTGCAAGGAGGCACCTGTGTATTATCCAAATAGAATATGTTCATACCTGATTAGCCTGCTAATGTGTCATCTTTATTAAATCACAAGAGAACACAGTGAATGCCCTGAGTGATATGGCTCACAGTCTAGGGGACTTAATAAAACAGTGGTTTGGCTCATGGAGCTCTTGGTGGAAAACATTGTCACTTATTTTGGGAATCATTATCTTAATCTCTATTTTTCTTTGCAAGTGCCCATTTTATTGCTGTAATTTCTGCCTCTGGTGCACTCAGATAGTGCACCCAGATAGCTGCTGAATGAGTTGCCTTCATGCTAGGGAGATCTCTTGCTGACTGCTGAGCACAATGTGGAAGAGTGGGGCGTGTAAGATTGTAAGAGCCCAATAGGCAAAATGGAGTGTTGGAGGATGTTATAGAGAGGATGTGACCTCCGATTGACCCCAAAGCTCCATCCAAGCAATGGAGGCTCCTTAGCCCCTCCCCTGTCCTTGGAATGTATGCTCTGCCCACTGTTCCCACAGTGGAGCTATTTTTAAGGATGCAGCTTCAAGAGAGTAAGGTGCAATTGAGACCATCTGGATAGTACACGTGACTGAACCCTGTTAAGACCTCTATATAAACTTTTGAGATTCTGGTGAGTGGTGTGGAGATTGACTCATCCTGCGGCTGCTGGCAACAAGCCTTGTAAAAAAGTTCTCTTGCTTGTTACACCTGCCATCCCTCAATCTGGAGTGGTTTGCCTCTTTCCTGGGTGTTCCTTTCTGTCTATGTATGGGGTCCAGTTTCAGACTTCTCCCAGGAGACTCCTGAGTTTGTGAGACAGCACCCAGATGCTCTGTTGTAAGGGATTCCATGTCTGTAAAGAGTGGTCCTGGTTGAGGTTCTGTGGGCAGGAAAGGCAAACCCACACCTGAAATAGGTATCTATACCTATGAGCATGTGCTGCAGGTATTTTTTTTGAGTGTATTGAAAGTTCAGAGGCAGCAGTAGCTAGATCCATCTTGGTAAGTGGGAATTCATATTGTTGAGTCCATAAGTAGCCTCCATTTCTGCCACTGTGACTACTTCATTTACGTGCCTTTTGTGTAAGTTCTGGGATGGTCAATGAGAAAAGTTGGCTAATGTCAGTTAGCAGAGTCATTTTTTCTACTTGATTGTTCAGTCTCTCTATTATAATAAATGTTTTCTGGTGGGTATAAATGTGTGATACAGAAGTCTTACTCTTCATGAAGTGTCTCTTGTCCATCTGCATGTCTTTACTTCAGATATTCTCATCTCTGATTTTCAAGTCATTTTCTCTCCAGACCCCTGACTATAGACCACTGTCCAAAAATCTATATATTCTCACCTGAATTGCCTCTTCTGTACAAAGTAGGTGACAAAATGCATTGTTTACAGCTCTGCCCACTGGAAAGATTTTTCCCCACCAAGGTTTTTAAAGTCTACTCTTTGTTAAAAGATAAGCTGAGGCATATTAAGAATTTCAAAAGTTTATATGAGCATTTATTGTTTTGAATTGGCCAGCCCCAAACCAGAAGTGATTAGAACTGCTTTGCTGACAGGAGCTCAGGAGGGACTTTTATAGAGAAAAGGTGGAAGCAAAGCAAGAAAATTATTGATTGGTTATAGTTTAAAGCCTACTTGTCAGCTTGTGATTGGTTGTCCTTGGGTTTCGATTTAATAATCTTAAAGCATTTAAAGGCTTAGATTCTGATTTGCTTACATAGGCACCATGGCATTAGAGGGACCATGGTCTAATGGCTTCCTTGTTTAATTCACTTAACATCCTGAATGTGACTTTCATGCAGCTGTCATTCTTTCTAACTTGAACAGCTGCAAGAAATATTTAGGAGACAAAATCAACAGGGTTTGGTAAATGATTCCCTCCATCTTGCTTCCCGAATTCTTTGCTTCTCTCTTAATCTTCTGTGTTTTACATACTCTCCTAGAATATATATTCCACCAGAATAGGGACTTTTGCTGCTTATTTCACTGCTGTAGTTCCTGGTGCCTAAAACAGTACCCAGCACAAAGCAGATCCTCAATAAACATTTGTTGCATGAACAAATGGGTGAATCTCAGAAAACTGTTCCATCAATTAGCTGGTTGCTCAGACCATAAGACCAGCAAGAGTTATCTTTGATTCCTCTCCTTTTCTCTTTCCAAAATACAATCCTTCAGCAATTCTAGCTTATTATTTTTCTCAAATATACTTTGAATAGTTGTTGCTCTTCACCGCCACCACTGTTGTCATCGCTCTCATGAATTATCACAAGAGCCAACTTTTTGTTCTTCCTGCTTTTCCACTCTCCCAGTGCTTCTAAACACCATTTATTCTTGTCCTAGCTGACAAATTGAACTTTTTATGATATAAATCAGATATTGTCATTTTCCTGCTGAAAAGCTTTCAATGGCTTTTCATTTGACATAGGATGAAATTCAAATACCTTATCAAGGCCTGTGAGTCCCTGCATGATCTGACCCTGACTCCGCTCTCCAATCTCACCTGAGACTGCTGGCCTTCAAGTCACACTAGTGTTCTTCCTCTTCCCTAGGTACACCAAGCTCATTTCTGCCCTTATCCTTGCTCTTCTCTTGTCCTGTTTTTTTTTTTTTTATTTATGTGCAAATTGTCTTCCTCTTATTATTCAGGTTTAAGCACAAATGCCTCTTTCTGGAAGAGGTCTTCACCCTGAAGTAGACTTATTCTCTTCCTCCTAATCTCTCTACAGCCCAGAGTCCTGTTTTATCTCTTCATATCTCATATTACTATCAGATATTATCTTCTTTAAAAAATATTTTTTCAGGGCTTTTAAAAAAAATCTGTGTTAGAATGTTTTATGAGAAAGCTTATCAATCCTGGGAACAGAAGAAGTACTCCCAGAATCCAGTAAATTGTGTGGCACACACAGGTTTGTACACATACAAAAGCATACACCAACAGAAACAGAAAAGGTTTAGTTCAAAGAATCGTTGAAAATATTGGTTTCAGGAAAACAGCAAGAAAGCAGTTGATCCATGGTATTAGAAAACCAGGAGACTTGTTATTATCATCAAGAGTAAGTACAGGAGTCTACAGCCATGCCACCCTGAATGTGCCTGGTCTTGTCTGATCTCGGAAGCTAAGCAGGGTTGGACCTGGTTAGTACTTGGATGGGAGACAACTTAGAAAGACCAGGTGCTATAGGCATAAAAAATAAAAAAAATACTAAGTACAGGGATAGACCTCATAGCCATAATTAGTGAAGGCTGTGATGCTTTCTCTCTCTCTAGCTAGTTGAGACTCAGCCTTGATCTCTGGGACCAAAGATGAAGAGTTATGGTTATCTTGATAGTTTCTTTAGAATTGATTACAAACAATGTATCTTGAATTATAAGAAAATAAATATATTGTCTTGAACAAAAACGCCTTTAACTGAGGGTTCAGCCATTTTTTTTTCTTAATTTATAAGGGCTGGTTAGTAAATATTTTCCGCTTTGTGGACCATAAGGTCTCTGTGGAAACTTCTTAACTCTGCTCTCATAGTGCAAAGGCAGGCATAGACCACATATAAACCAATAGATGTGGCAGGATTTGGCCACAGGAAGGGACAAGGGGATTTGGCCAGTGGGTTGCAGTTTGACAATTCCTGCTCTAGCTCTTCAAGGAAGCACTTTCTCTGAAATGTTTAGCATGTTTCAAGTACCTTTCTTAATATCTTTTAATACTCACAATAGCTATGTAATTTAGGTAATATTGTTGTCCCTCTTTATGGATAACGATTTTGAAGTTTAGTGAAGTTGAAAAGCTGGTCCAAAATTACCCAAACAGTGGCAGAATTGGGGGACTTAGGAGTGTTTCCTGACTTTGAAGAGTGAGCTTTTAACCTCATGAATATACCACCTGCCTAAAGAATCAAGGCTCCTTTCCAAGGGAGTTTCTACAGGGAGGGGCAGAGCTAACTCTTGCGAGTTGGGAGAAATAGGATGCAAAGTTTATCAAATGTCTCCTTTGTATGAAAAAGAACAAAGATATGACTTGTTTATGCAGGTACTGACACATTATATTAGGATGTAAAAAGTCTGGTAACTAAACCTCAACTTGAAAATCAAAATGATCCTTCTCTAAGTATAAATATCCTACTCTCTTCAGGTTTAATATATGTATCTTTTAATTTATAATGAAAACAATTCATAATATCTTAAAGAAGGGACTTATTAATTTATAGGTATGTGATAAACGCTCATTTTAAACAAAACAGTACAGGAGAATATGTCGGCCTGTTCTCCATACCCTTCACCACTAGCTAGTAATATTTTATAACCCTAAAGTAATTGAAATGTGTGTTGCCATTTTGGTCTGGCCTAACTTTAGGGAGCAGCACACAAGAACTTCCTTTATCCTTTCCAAGCTCTATTAAAGATGGGTTGGTGGTGAATAACCCACCTAAATATCTCCTTGCTTTCAAGAGTGATATAATGGGGAGAGAGGGAGATTTGAACTCCATAGACCTAGATTTAAGTCACTGTCACTGGGCCTCTGTTTTTGCATCTGCCAGTGGAGTTGGTAACACTAGTTGTGCAACAATAGTTTTGAGCCTCAAATGAAGTTGATCAATACACCAAGTGTAATCCTCTTTATGGAGAGTGGCCATTCTGTTAAGACATGAGTGTGGTCTTTTCCATATTAATGAGTTCTCCAGGAGCTTGGTTGTTAAGTCCGAAAAAACTTGATTGGTTTTAGATTTTATTATTTTTACATCTCTGCATCTTATATAGATTTATGATGATGATGATGTAATTCGTGTAACCTATTATCCAATGGAGGAAAGCTTTGTCAAGGTAAAAAGCATCATATCCAGCTGTAGGGACTTCCCTTAAAATAAGTGGTGTGAAGCATAGAAATGTTTAACAAAGCTTATGAAATCCTTTCTGAATAGAAGAAAGGTTAGAAAGCTGTGTCTCTTGGCTGGCTCAGGTCCACCACTTCCTAGCAGCAGGGAGGAGAGGGGGAGATTAGATGACCTCTCAAGGTTCCTTGTAGCCTGTGGTTTTGTTTTTTGATATCTATTTAAAGATTATGCTAATACCGCTGATGTGAAATCCTTTGTACACAGTGATTCTTGAAAATACTGGCTCCTGACCTGAATCTATGCCTAAAATTGTATACTTGAGATTAATGGATTCAAATGCTCATGTATTATACAAGCTTTGGATCTTATTTCTCCTCAAGTGTGTATAACATATATAATTATATATATATATATATATATATATATATATATATATATATAATTTTAGACTAAAGAAAGAGGAAGAAGGTTGATAAAAAATGCATTTAGATACAGAAAGAGTTAAATTATTTTAATAACTAAGCTTAGTTGCCATATTGCTGTTCAGAAAGACGAATGAATAATAATGTGGAATGCAGAGATCCAGGAGGTAATCCCCCAGACAAGACATTACTGGACCAGCATATTAACTAGAAAAGAGTCATTGAAAAAGAGAAGAGACAGAGACTTCTCCAAATCTATAAACATCTTGCATCTGATAGGTAACTTGTATAGTATTTTATGAGAATAGCCTCTGGAGCCAACCTGCATAGTTTCAGATACTGGTTTTGATCTCTTATGAACTTTAGGATCATGGCAATTTGTTTAACCTCTTTGTACCTCATGTTCTTTGTCTGTAAAGTGCAGATAATAATAGTGCTACTTCTTAGGGTTATTTTGAAGGTTAAGTGAGTTAATACATGTAAAGTGGTTAGCATAGTGCCTGCAATACTATCCATTCAATAATGACATTTATTTCAAAATCTTAAATATTATTGTATTTTATTTTGTTTACTTTTTGTTTCTGCTTCTTTACTTTTTTATGATGGCAAATTACAAACAGATTCAAAAATAGAGAACTATAATAAATCCCTAATGTACTCATCAGCAGTTATCCACTCATGGGCAATCTTGTGTTAGCTAAATGCCTGCTCACTTCTACTACCACTTGGTTATTTTGAAATGCATCTCATACATCATATTATTTCATTTTTAAATATTCCAGTATATATCGCTAAAATAGAAGTAGCAAATTACAGCCCAATGTCTGTTCTACAAATAAAGTTTTAGAATTTAGTCTAGAATATGCCACTGTGGCATAAATATTATTTTGAGCTGAAGGCATTTAAGAATAGGCTTTTTTCTTGAACTCCCTTTTCTGCCTAAGAGCAGAGCCTCCCCAAAGAACTAATTGTCATACATCTCTTTCCTAGGAATTTCACAGCCAGAAAAGTTTAACTCATCAAAGAGATGAGAAATTGGTACCACGTCTAAATAGACATTGTCACAAAATTATCGTATCTATCATCTATTCTCCTAAGGGTCCATTTATCTTTCCTAAAAGTCATTTGTCTTCCTATAAGTATCTTTTCTCCCTCTCCTCTTTTCTTATTAAGTTAATTTGTAAGTCCCAAATTCTAACCCCTTCCTTGAGTCATGCTTCTATGTGAAGTCTCATGTATACACTCTATAGTCTTATGAATAAAACTCTGTCTTTTCTCTTCCTAATATGTTTTTTATTAGTTTAATTCACAGGACCCCAATACCTGAATCTAAAAGGGTGGAAGAAAAGTTTTTCTTTGTCAACAATAGCTGTACCCATTCGTTTACTTAATATGTATGGCTGCTTTTGCACTACAATAGTGAAGTTGAGTAGTTATGACAGACTGTATGGTCCATAAACTTAAAGTATGAACTCTCAAATGCTTTATAGAAAGTGTTGGCCAATTCCTCCTCTAAAAGACAAAGAGACTCTCTCTTTTAAAAACATAACCACAGTCCATTTTCATAACCAAAACATTAAATATCCAATTGGAAAGACTTTATTTAGAAACAGGAACCAAATGAGGGCAACACATTTGGAAGATGTAATTCTGAAGTCATCTTTAATTTAAAGGAATCAGTTCTCTTTCCTCTTTTCCCCTTATGATTTACCTGTTAAAGAAATAAGTCATTTGTCCTGTAGAATTTTCCAAATCTATTTTTCTGGCTGCAAGTCTATGGTGTCATTTAACATGTTCCTTTGCTCTGCCCTTAGTGTTGCCTAAAAATTGGTAGTTAAAACTGGAGACTCAACTTGATCCAAGTTCACAAGAACACACACTGTTCAGGGTGTTCAGGGGTAGTATTTACTTTTGCAAGGCAGAGCATAACATCTATCTTTTTGTGATGTTAGCAGACTGGCAGAGTTTTATAAACTGTTAATTCTGAATAATAATCAGCACTAGAGGTGATGCCACTTTGAACAGGGAAAAGGTCTATTCAGTACATTATTGTGGAATTATTCAAATTTATCCTTATTGATTTGACACCATGGCAACTGTAAATAGGTAAAGATAAGCAGACCCTCACTGGGGGCAAACCTTGTACTTTTCCCCATTCTAATCACTTTAAAATATTTCTGGGATCTATCCACTTACCATCTCCCAGGCTCCTGCTACCTTGGTCCATGTCACTATTACCCCCTGTCTACATCACTGCAATAGCTTCTTAACAAGTCTCTCTGCTTCCACACTTGCTTCCCTACAGTCTGTTCTCAAGCCAGAAGTCAGAATAACCCTTTCAAAACCCAAGCCATGTCACATGACTACTATGCTCAAAATCCTCCTATTTTCCCTGTACTATTCAGAATAAGTATTAAACTCCTTACAATGGCTCACCAGGCTCTAAGTAATCTGCACTCACTTTTGCTCACTTTACTCTCATCCTGATCATCTCTTTGCAGACCCTTAAACATACTTGTTACATCCCTCCAGAGGGCCTTTGCTCTGGCTGTTCCTTTTGCCTTCATACTCTTCCCCCAGATGTCTACATGACCAATTCCCTCATCTCCTTCAAGTTTTTGTTCAAATGTCACCTTCTAAAGAATCCCTAGCCTAATATCTCGATTTACATATTGCACTCTGCCCCCAACCTCCACACTACTGATCACTCTCATTCTGTTTTACTTTTTAATTTTCCAAGGCTTTACTCATCTTCTAACATACTTTATAATTTATTTATTATGTCTATTTATTTTCTATTTGTTCCTGGAAGAAGGTAAGTTTCCTGAAGGTAGGGTTCTTTGTTTTTTCACTGAAGCACCCATCCCATGTGTCTATATCAATGTCCAACACATAGAAGGTACCTAAAACAAACTTAATTGAATGAATGACTGAATTGCTGTCACTTACACCTGCAAAGAGAACACAAATGCATTCTATAAACCAAAGGCCTCTGGCTCATATGACCACTCCCTCCCAGTACTTTTTTGCCTTTCTTCCTCCTAGGCAATCAGCCTGTGTGCCAGGTACTGTGTTAACTGTTTTTCATGTATTACCTCATTTAAGCCTTCACACAACCTTAAGAAAATAGGTTCTATTATTATTTCCATTTCCAGAGGATGAAAGTCAGGCCTAAGCTTACATAGTAAGATGTAGAGTCAGAACTGGAATTCAGATCCATCAGACTCCTAAATTACTGTTTTAAACCACTAGATTGTTTACTTTCCCAATAGGTGCAATTACTCTAAGTTTGGTCATTTATGACAATTTCTTCATTCATTTAATAAATATTTATTGAGCAGTGACTGTGTGCCAGGTCCTAAGAATCTATCAATGAATCAAATAAAAATCTTTGCCCTCACCAAGATTTCATTACTTCTACTTCTTTTAAGGGCTATAATTCAGGACTAATATATAAGAGAGATCAGGCAATCTCCTAGGATTATGACCTTAGGGTCATAAGGAAAACTCTCATACAAAATCACTCTCCTTTGCCCTAACCTGTCATGGTATTCTTTCTGAACTACCTGGATTAATGATACATTTGATGAGATTTCAAAGGCCTGCATTAATATAAAATGCATTTTTTTTTTCTGTTTAGGTTCATCCCCACTTGACAGATGAGGAAACCAAGGCTTATGATCATTCTGAGACATTCTCAAAGTCAGTTAGGAAATGGCAGAGCTTGGATTTTATCTCCAAATTTTAAACTCATGGTACTATAGCAAATATTAGAGAGGAAAATGATGAGCTAAGGGAATAGGAAGAGTGTTTTGGGCAGCCAGAGAAATATGAGGAAAATTACACAGGAATTTAAGGGACCCTGGAAGCCCTGATTTGCCCATGTGCTTTCCTGGAGTTGGTTAACAGGGTACCTTAGTAGAATAGGAAGAGCAAGGGCAGGTCAGTACTTTTGCAGGACATAGACCAATTAGAAGAAATTGGAAGAGGTGACACTGGGAACTTTACTGGGTGGACTCTGCTTGGAAGTACCAGGAGACCTTATTTCAAACTGATTATCTGGGCATAGCCTTGGAGAAATTAGAGAGGGCCATATCTGTTCCATGGTCTACCATACTACCTTGCACAGGGTGCCTGGGCCCAGCTGAACTCAGGTTGAAGTGGGTACCTTCATTACTCTGGTTTAGGCAAGATATGTCCAAAGAGCAGGGATTCTGTTAGTTTACATTCTGCTCTTTTTGTCTACACTGGAGGGGGATTAAGATGTAATAGAGTCTAGACTTCGGATTCAGAAAAAAGTATCTTTAAATTCTGGCTTTATCATTTACTACTCAAGTTATTTATGTTCTCTCAGTCCCATTTCTCTTATCTGTAAGAAAGAGTTAATAATACCTTATAAATATTCATTCATTTATTATTTATTGGCATCATTATGTATAAATAATGGTGTATATATAAAGTACCTGGCATGTAGTAGTTGTTATCAATAAGTCATAGCTATTATTATTGTTATTATTACTAGTATGAATAAGTAAATCCACAGTAAGTCTTTTGGGATGGTAGTAGTACAAATATATCACTTAGCCTTCCAACTAACTAACGAGAAGCCCCCAGCTTCATGTCTTTGTGAAACTTTATCTGCCAGGAGCAAAAATTGTTTTTTGCTCTGACTGAAGTACCATGTCTTTCTGCAACAGCTATGTGACCTCTTACAATCCTGGTCAACTGTGTCCCAGGAGGAAATTAAGCTGATTGCTCTGAATATCATGCTGTTTCACAATGGTTGATATAGAGTTCTAATAATTTTGATCTGGTAAAGAATCATTCAGTACAAAATTAGAAATTTTAATGAAGATTCTTATTTGCTGTTCCTCACAAATAATGGGACTGTAATTTAACTCAAGATTCTTGGCAAAGCAATTTTTATTTCAATTCTCACAAGTAATTATTATTTAGTGTTTATATAGCTTTGTGCTTCTTAAATGTTTTCAATTATTTTTTTCCATTATTCTTTGAGAAAAAACCCAGAAAGCAAAACCCTTTGAGGAATCTCAGCATGTTAATCTCTATTTCACAGACGGGGGGATATGAGACAGTTCTTGAACAAACACCAATGTATCCTGTTATACTTATAAAAATAATGCAAAGTTCTTTCCTAATAGTTGGCCATAACCAGTACCTACTATTAAAACAATGTATTTACACACACACACACACACACACACACACACACACACACACACACACAAAGACTAGATAAGATGCTCTTGGATCAATGCTTGTAATGCGCAGTGAAGAAACAGATTCTTCATGAGTTCTCTCCAGAAAATTCATGTGTTGAATGAACCTGGATTAAAGATGGTGATTCTATCACCTCTTTGCTGATTCCTTGCCTTTAGAATTTTTATTCTCTTCTTTGCCTCTTTCTTCTGCTTTTAGTTTAGCTTATCAACAATTCAGTCAATGTTTGCTATGTAACAACCACAAAATTTCAGTTGCATACAAATATAGGCATTTGTTTTGGGTTCATGCACCTGTGGGTTGTCTGGGCTGGTTTGCTCTGAGATGAGGAGGCAGTGTCTACCCAGGGTATGGTTTTTTAAATTTTTCCCTGCTAGTGACACATCTTATTGGCCAAAGCAAGGCACATGGGTCTCCCAAAGTGGAGAAGCTGGGAAGCTTACTCCTTGTACCAAGAGGCTATAGCAAAGATTTTGAATGTATTATTGGTGGGAGTTGAGAGGCAAGGAGATCTTGCAGACACAGGCAGAATCTTCCTCATTTTCTCTTGTCCCATCTCTTCTCTGACTTGCCATTTAGAGTGTAACAGCATCTGCAAGATAGGGCCACAATAAGATAAAGTCTCAGCAAGAACCCGATCCCCAAGGATATGCCAGGTAGAAATGTAATACCCAAGGAGGCTATCCAAAGATTATCCATGGCTATTAGATTTATGGCTAAAATATTTTAGTAATATTCTACCCTTATATATAAGCACTTTGCAATGTGACTTTGAAGATCTTCTCATCAAGAGGTAGAGTTCATTTCCTTGCCCCTCAAATCTGAGCTGACTGGTAACTTGCTTTGGCTAATAGCATGCAGTGGGCCTTATGGATGTAATTCCAAAACCTAGTCATCAAAGGGCTTTCTCTTCTTGGTACTGCTATGAGAATAAGCCCAGGCTAGCTTGCTGATAGGTGAGAAGTCCAATTGGAGGAGAGCTGAGACCTTTGAGTTGTCCCTGCTGACGCCATTGATGATCAGCCAGTGCACAACCATCCTACCAGCTGACTGCAGACACAGAAAAGGGCGAAAATCAAGAAACTATTTGTTTGACCCATAGGAGTATAAAAAATAATACATGGCTGCTGCTTTGAGCCACTAAGGTTTGTGTGGTTTCTTAGGCAGGAGTACTAACTTAAACATCCTGGAACATCTCATCTTGACTGCCTTGTACCATAGTATCTTTTTCTCAGATCCTACATATTCTTGGGGCAGGCTAGAGGTAATAAACTATCCCCTCATATCTACCCTTATTCCCTGAACCTGCATCCCCACAGTTGATGAGATTTTTGTGACTGAAGGACACACAAACACCATGACTTTTTCACAGCAAGCTTATATAGTGGGTAGCTATTTCTTTAGGAAGATTATAGGACACATTTTGATTATGGAGAATGTGATTACTGAGACGATAAGAAGGAAAACAAAGCACACAGTGTTTTCTGTTCAAGCTGTCAGATGCATTCTAATTTCTGTAACAATAGCAATTAATTTTAGTTGGGTAGAAAATTCATTTTGTTTGAGGAATCAGTGAACTACAGAAAAATTTGTCGGTAACCATTGTCTGGAATTTTAGTTTCCATGAGAGAGGCACAATAATTTTACAATGACAGCTAATGTACAGGAAAACCAACACAAAGTAGAGAAAGCTATTAGGTACTATTGTATATTTCTGTAATAATGGGATTGAAATCAAATAGAAAGGTAACAGGCCTGATATCAAAGCTCTACTTTTTTCTCCCCTATTTTGTTTTATCAGTACTAAAATGTAATATAAAAAGAAATGTAAAGAGATAAATGTGGTGACTTACAGTTCAAATGTTTACAATTATCAAACATATTTAAGGTCATGACTTTTAATGTTTAAGGAAAATATCACTTTATAAAAGTGTTAGAGGCATGCTCCAATTTTGCAGTTAATCTTTAATTCCACTGTAAATTTTTTGGGGTTTAGCGTTTTGTTATCATAATTTTTCTGCTCACAACTGGACTCTAATAGACTTTCACATTTGTGGGTATGTGTTACTAGTTTATTTTTTATGGTGTACTATTGTAGTTGAACTCTGGTGCTGGTTTTAATTAGTCTATCAAAGTAATGGGGGAATTTATCACAAGCAAAATCTGTATAAAGTAAGAGATATAACAGAACATTTCATAATGTTTTTACATGCACTGATAAACCTATTAATCTACTTGGAAGAGTTTCTTAGGCATGGTAGATATATATTATTCCATTCATATTTCACCTCATTTCCATCCTGGAGGGCAGAGATGTTTTCTTCTTTGTGATATCAAGGTCTAACATACATAAGCCCGGAAGAAATACATCAGTCATTTTGGGGTTACCAGGGGTCAACTTCCATCACCTTCTTTGTTGGAAGGAGTGGGAACGTGAAGGATCCACACAGTCTTTGCCTATTGACCCTTGCTTGTAAGTTTCACCAATAGTAAGTCTTTGCTTTGAAGGGTTTCATGTAATGTTTTGGAATTCTTCCTGAGCCTCTCAGATTGAAAGGGATCACAAAAATACCTGATTCGCATAACACTCTCTTTTTAAATGACTCGTTAAGGGGAAAAATAAATATTTCTATTAAGAATGTGAATGCAGCAATTTTGTATTTTGTTCATTGCTCTATCTCCAGCATCTAAAACAATACCTGACACATAGTGGGAACTCAATAAATATCAATTCAATGGGTGAAAAGAAATTTGAAGAGGCTAGAGACCAAGAGATCTAGGTGAATTCACACACCAACTGAAGAAACTCCAAACAGTTCCCTCTTCCTTAGATTTTCTGGCAAAAGATTACTGTCTTGCAGAAAAGGTTACATATCAGTTGTGAAGATAAATGTGCTTTGTGTTTCCCTTCACTTGACCTTTTTCTGAATCCTGGTCCCCATCCTTGTAGGCTCAGGTCGAAGTTAAACCCTAATTCCAACTCTCATGATCCCCCCTTTCTGAACAAGTGGGATCAGATATGCTTGTGGGATCACACTGAATTTGATATGTCTGTCGTACAGACAAGTGGAGGTCTTTGATGGGCAATTATATATATGCGAATGGAGCTCAGGAGAGCGAACTGGGCCAGAAGTGCACATCTGGGAGTCATTGATATATGGGTAGTAATGAAAGCCATGAATGGTAGAGATCACTCAGGGTAAATGTGTAGAATGAGAAGAGGCAAGTGTAAAGCAGCAGTTCTCAGATTTGAATGTGCACATCATTCACCTGATAATCTTTTTAAAATTCGAAATTCTGATTCAGAAGTTCTGAGATAAGGCCCAAGATTCTAAATATACATCGAGCTCCGAGGTGCTACTGGTTCATAGACCACATGTGGAAAACCACATGTGGGTGATTGAAACTTAAGAAACAAGACATTTAAAAAACTGAAAAAAATTTAAAAAGCTGCAAGAAGATTGTCAAAAGTAGCCAGAAATGGAAGAAATCAGGAGATTTGTAGATGTCGTGGAGTGAACTGTAGAAAGATTTTCAAGACATACAGCATTTTCAATTCTCAAATGTTGAGAAACAGTAACATAAGACGGAACAGTCTCTTGTATTTTCCAGGAAGAAGTATCTGATGATTTTAGGGCAGTTTTAATGGAGTAAGGAGGGTAGATTGCTTCAAAGGGATGCAGAGAAAGAAAACATAGCAATAATTGGATGTGTATGACTTTCCATATTATAGAACATTGAATATGTTTATATGCTGAAGAGAAGAAGCAGAGAAGAAAAGTTGAACATATAAGGGGTGGTATAATTGATGGAACAAATCCTGAAAAAATGGGAGGTGACTAGAACTAGGCTTAGACAAGAGGCAAAAAAGTGGATAAGGGTTGAAGTCTGAAGAAGAAAATGGGGTTAGAGAATTCTCATGTGAGGCTTCTATTTCTCTATGAAGAAAGATTAGAGTGGTCTATGGAAAAATGACAGAAGAAGGTAGAATGCACAGGGAGCCGACTTACGGGATACAGTGAGATGTGAAATGGTTGTTGAGGACATTTGGAAAAGGAATTAATCAGGATTTGAGGATAGTATGAGTTGAGGGTTGAAGCCTTGAATTTGTACTGATATCAGTGTTCAGAGTTATGTGATTTTTCTCCCAGAGGAACCTCAACAACCTGGGTATAAGCACAGAATAGATGATTCATGGTTGTGTTTTCACTGAGGAAATCTGTAGACCACAAGCGGTGTTTCACGTTCTTGGCATACATGCATGGGTGCATGTAATCTTGAAATTTGTCATTCAACATACCCAGGATGGAATTTTTATTTGTTGTATTAGTAAATAAGGCTTCGGAATTATGGAACTCCCTCTGATTCCCAGCTCAAAGAGATATTAGTGGGCTGCTAGCAAAAGTTAAAAACCAGGAAATTTTATTCTCTAGACCGTCACTATCCAATATGAGAGCCACTAGCCACATGTGGCTATTGAACACTTGAAATACAGTTAATTTGAATTGAGATGAGCAGTAAGTATAAAATACACATAGATTTCAAAGCTTAATTTTAAAAAATGGAGTAAAATATCACTAATAATTTAAAAATATTGATTACATGTTGAAATTATAAGATTTTGACTATGTTAGGTTAAAACATTTATTTAAATTATTTTATTTATAAATAAATTATCTATAATTTATTGAAATATTTTCACTTATTTTACATTCTGAAATATAGCTACTAGAGAATTCAAGATTACTTAAGTGGTTCACATGATATTTCTTTTGGATAGTGCTGCTCTGGATTCTTCTATTCTTTCAATTACTCTCTATTTCTGCTTGTTATGTTAATCAGTGTTCCAATAGTGTAACTAATTCAAATCTATATTCTACCTTAATTCAGATGACAGCTTCCTTTACCACCTGCTTTTTGCTTGCTACTATATGGAGGTGCAATTGAATCACATCCTTAGATTAACCAGTGAACATTTGCCAGAAGTCATTTGAATTGGCAACCTGCCAGTTGTGCAGAAGCTAAAAAGCCTCACTTGAACAATAAAACTAGTTTTTTCTATGTGTTGAATTGATTTTCTTTTATTGGCGATGCACTTTTTTATGTGTGACTCACTTTGAGGTTTTCTCTTTATTGTGGCAGTCTACTTAAATGGACTTTTACTGGCCAAATCTGGGACAATCTGAGCATCAAAATAAATAATGAGAGTAACAGATGATGATCCATTATATAAAATAGGAAACCGTGACTCCATACCAGCATAAACAAATAAATTAATACATTGAAATTCTGATAAGAAGCAGGACATTTACATAGTCTGATAGTACCTCTCCATAAAATATTCATTAATTATAAAGGTAATTATATTACCTTAATCAAATGATCATATTTAATATTGCCCCAAACAGAAGAAATCGAAGCATGTGCCATCTGATAGGTTACAATAATAAAACAGCATCACTTTGGAATATTCTTGCTAAAGACGTAAATGCCTTCTGAATGTCTTTACTCCGATGTCATAAACACAATCAAACTCTTGCCCCCTCGTCCTTCTCACTTTTTCTCTCCTCCTATAGAAACTATCTTGTTAATGGAATTATCATGCCTTAATTAGCTAAATTTACTCACTACCTCTATTCTAATTCTTAATCTGAAACACCACTATCTGCCTCTGCAAGAACCCTCTTTGCTTCTCTTCTTGCTCTCCTAAATCCATTTCCCACATAACAATCAACAAAGTGGTTTTGTTTGTGTCTATGAGATTACAGGAGATGCACTTTTTAAAAACATTCATATAGTAAGCCCAGAGAAAGATTCTGATTGACCCTACTTGCGTCTGTCACATGCACATTTCTGAACCAATCACTGGGGTCCAGAGGATGTTGCACTTCATTGACTCAATTTGACTCACATGCCCAAACCTGTGACTAGTGGGGAGAGTTTGTTACCAGAAGAAAGGAAAGAGGAAAGTGTATATGCTGAGCAGACAAAACAGTTAACTGCAGTCTATTATGATCAGCATAAGTCAAGCTTAAGCGTCTTACTTGAAGGTCAGGTTGAGCTCTGACTCTGCTTGTTTGAATTTAAACAGATTAGAGTTTACCCACACAAATGCATGCAACTATGAAGACCAAATTATCCTGAATTGTAGACTTATGCTTTTCTTGAATCATTCACTCTACTTAAAGTCTACAGTATTTGCAAGGGTCATTTGGCAAAGGCATAGAAAGTACTTAGCTGTAAATGCTGCGTAATTATATGCTACTGTAAGTGACTGAGCCATTACTCACAGTAAGTTAATATGCAACCTGTCATAGAAAAATAGCCTTTGGATTTAGCCTGTAATTAGTCCAGATTTGCTACGACTATGTTCCAGAAAAATATCTCTTGGCCCACTTTCAATGTATTTTAAGAATAAAATCTATATTATTTAGAATCATGTTGTAATATTGCATCAAAAATTAATTCTTGTAGTTGGTCAAATGGGGCTTCTCTTTGAATGGGAAATAATTTAGAGATATGAGAAATTTAATTGCTTCTATTCGTTAGTAAGTTTTGATTTTGTTTTTATGGTATGCTTTCCTTTACCTGTTGATTTTGGGATTGGAAGACATGATCTGTTAACAATCATTTAAAAATGTGAGGATATCTCTAGCTTTAACTTGTAATTAAATTAATTTTTATAGCCATTTACTGTCCTCAATGTTTCTCCATTCATGACACCATCCCTGTGAGGAAGATCATGATAGGTAGAGAAATGGAGAATCAGAGATATTAAGTTTTTCTAAGGTCATACAGAGAGTAATTGGCAGATCTGGGACTTAAGCTTATGTCTTTTATGTCAAATAGGATGCTTTGGCTACATAAGGCAGGATACCTGGCTAATAGTGGCTTAAACAAACAAACAAACAAACAAAAATTTAATAATATCATGTATAAAGAAGACTGGAAGGAAGTAGTTTCAGGTTATTTCAAAGAGCTAGACAGCTGTTTCTTTTATTCTACTGATCTTTCTCCCAAGGCCACAAGATGATGCAGCAGTTCCAAATATCACACCTTCACATTATAGAATCAATCCAATGCAGGAAGAGAGATAGAATACATCTCTCTCTGTCTCTTTCTCTTCTTTTCTCTCTCTCTCTGTCTCTCTCTCTCCTCATTTCTTTCTCTCCCTTCCTCTTTCCATGTCTGTATCTCCTGTTTCTCTCTCCCCTCCACTTCTTTCCGATTTCTCTTCCTCTCTCTACCTCCATCTTCATCTCTCTCTGTCTCTTTCTCTTCTCCTCTCTTCTACATTGCTTCCCCACCCATTCTCTCTTTATTTAGGAGGTACATTTTTCAAGGAAATAATTCTCCAAAGATTTCTCCATATATTTCATTGGCCAGAACTTTTTCATTTTACCCCTAATTGCAAGGAAGACTAAAAAATGTAAATAGTTGGCATTTCTAGTTTCTTTCATTGGAGGCAGGTTTTGCTGTAAAAGATAACAGTATTGGGAAGTGAATGTGGGGCTGGTAGCTAGTAGTGTCTACTACATCTATGCACTCAAAGTCCAGTGTTCTTTTACATTTATCTCATCAGATTCATTTTTATTGCTCAGAAATAGAAATAAAATTAGAACTTGTACATTTATTTAGAAACCATTCATTGAGAGCATGCTCTTTACCAGACCTTGCAGTAGGTGTTCTGAAGCTTCAATAATGGATACTGTTCTTGCCTTTAAAGAATATACAATCAATGAAGGAAGGTGGGACCTGAAAGAAAATAATTTAAATTGTATATCAAATTATAAGTGCTACTATATTGGAAAAAGAAACCACAGGAGTTTAAAGAAACACGTATTATCTTCAACTGGTATTTGGTATTCAAGAACTAAAATGAATGTATCATCAATTCAGTATTCTACTAGAAAGTCTGGCTGCAATATGTTGCTTGGTAATAATGATAGCTGTTGCAGTGTATGTTAGCATACAGATAGCTGGAACGCCCATTTTTGTTTGAAAGTGGATGACAATGAGTTGGAAATGTGGCAGCTAAATTTGTGTGCACAGTCCTACTAAACCAAAACTGGCGTATATATATATTAGACTCTTCTGACAACAAACCATTCTCAGGAACTTTAGTCTTAGGGAATAGGGACACTGGCTGATTTTGGGTCACTGTGCTAGGCTTGCTGGTTAATATCACTGTTTTCGTTCTTTTTCTTTAATACATATTCCTTTTAGTACTCTGTGGCCAGGATGCTTGTAAATGGGGGCATGATCAAAGCTGGATATGGACTGTCCACAGTTTTTGGAGCAAAGTTTCAAGCCAATAGAAACATGCACCTAGAACAACTATGTGGTCATTTCGAATCATTGAATCCCAACACAAGAATCCCATTGATGAGCTGGATCTTTCCCATGAAATCTAGCTTTAACACTTAGATAATTTTAGAGGCAGAAATTCTTCATATCATTTTCTATTTAGAGAATATTCTTCAAAATATGAAGCTTTTGGCTTTTTGAGGGTAGACTCTTTTTACTGTACATTAAAAAAAAAAAACCTCCCATAGCCTTGTTATAGTAGGAACTCAATACATGCAAATTGTATATAGTAGGAATTCAATAAATGATTGTTTTTTAAATGAGTGATTATTTCTTGGAGGCTTCCAGCAAATTATTAAAAATAGTCTCAAATTTGAACATCTTCCTTATTGGACATTAAGAGACTCAGAACTAATAAAATGTCTTTGCTGTGATTAAAAACTAGGACTTCCAGTCTAAATCTTGACAGTTATTCAGGAATTAAGAGGAAAGTCACCTTTTCCATTTATATTTAATCTTAAAGATGAGTTATTTATTCATTATTTTTTTCAAGCACTCTAATACATCTATAAAAGTAATATTTGTACCTTATAAAAAAATTCAAGTGATACAGAGAAGACAGCACCTGAAACTCTGCAATTCAGATGATGCCGTTTCACATATTTCTTATGCAAATAACATATGTGGAAATATTCACGCATTTTACGTGAATGGATTTATGCCATTCATTCTATTCTGTAAGTTTCTCCCCCTGCCCCTCCCCAGTCTACAATATGTAATGGATGTATTTCCATTTATAGAAGAAAAGCATTTATATCTATTTTAATAGCTGCATAAATTATCATTTTCTTATATGTACTTAAAAAGGCCCCATTCATGGATTCTTTGGTTTTTAGTTTTTCTATATTGTGCATAGTTTTGATTTTTATCTTGTTAACATATTTCCTTGGGTAAATTCCTTGAAGTGGGTATGGTGGACTGTTCCAATGGTCTCATCCCTCCTCTGTCTTTGCCACGTAACTTTTCAGCACTATTTCACTGTGAGCAGGATGTAATTTTCCACCCCTAGGCTCACATAGCTTGGTTTGGCCAGTGGGATACCAGAAATGTGATGCAAGCAGAGCCTTGAAAAGTGTTTTTTGCCATTGAGATCTGCCATTGCCATGAGAAGGACATTCCCAGCTGGCCTGCTGGTTCCAAAAGGACAATGAAAGCAGAACTGCCTCAGTTAAGCTGATTCAATAAAGCTCTGACAAACCAGAGCCACCCACCCAATCCACGGACACTTAAGTGAGCCCAGCAAGATCAACAAAACCCCACAGCCAGCCAGTGGATGCAAACACTAAATGCTTGTTTTTGCATGCCAATGAAAATTTATAGTTGTTTGCTACACAGTATTAATGTGGCAACAGAATACTGATATAGTGGGGCTTAGCTATCTATTTTTTTATTAGTACATTTATTAATTTGTAGTTTTTTAGGCCTTGATATATTTTTCTGAATTTTTTCAAGGTAATAAATGTATTTTAGCTGAAGTGATTATATACATCCATTAAAATAAGATAAATGTGAAAGAACAAAACCAGCATGCAGAAACCTCCTTGATAATTTCTAGACCTCATTCCTATCTTAGTCTTTCACATTTACATTGGTTGTTTATTTTTCATCTATATAAAAATCTTTTCAGTGGTAAAAAGGAAGATGAGTAATTAGTTGTTCAATTACAGAAGGAAAAATGAAAAAATTAAAATCACGATGAACAAGAGAAAATGACCAAATTGATAAACTAAATTTGTTTTTAAGTAGGTTTCATGATTGTTAGTTTACTTACATTTTTATCAGTCTCATCAACCCTTAAAATGCTGTGTGATTTAGTTTCTGACCACAAGGAACATTATTCTAAATAAATTTAGGGCTTTGATTCTGGCTTCATTTTTTTTTTTAGCCTTGTGCCCATGGGTCCATATTAATATTTATGCTGAACTAATAGAAAGATTTTGTCCATTCTCACTATAGACTTTGGAATGAGATAATTAGTTCCCATAAGTTAAGCGGGATTGAATTTCATTGCATATTCAATCCAATTACCCTTGAAATCCACAGATAATCCCCAAACCTCATCTAAGTGATTAGTATCCATGTATCATACACCAAGCCTCCCATTCAGAATTGTAATAAAGGAGTAAGATGGACATTTTAATGTTTTACCTCCTTGCCCCTTCCCATGCCCATTACTTTTTGACTACTTTGATTCTTTCAGACCATCAGTGCTGCCTCATGGCTTCTTTGCCTTCCCTATCTAATCTGAGTCCCATGATCCATCCCTTCAACCATGTGCCTCACATCACCAAGTTCTCTCATCTGCTTATCCTTCCACTACCCTTGACCCAGGGCAATTCAGCCCTCCACAGGAAGACCTCGTTGAGGGGCACATCTGCCATTTCCCTTGGGCCCTGGCTCCACTCTCATGCCCAGCATTATTGGCAGATAACTAGTTTTGAAGAGTAAATGGCAATCATCAGGGTGGATATTCCTCAACTTCCTTTATTTCTAGTGTTCATGACTCCAGGCTGCCTTTCTTCCATCTACCCTTTATGTTGGCACTGGTTATTTTTCTTAAATCTGATCACATTTCTCCCCTGATTAAAAACATCCAATGAATCTCTTCTGCTTATCAATTCTGGGCATGGCATCCAAAGCCTTTCACAATCACTTCGCCACCTATTTTCCAGGTTCATTTCCTGCATCTAGCTGTGGGGAACACAAAGGGCCAAGAGGCAGTGGATGGTAACTGAACTGGGAACTCATAGGAGCTGAAGGGGCAGACAGGGTAGAACTAACTGGCAGTCAGTCAAGGACAGGTGAGTGTGACAATTTGTGAATTTCCAGGCAGGCACAATGTTCTAGGGGGCTCTTCTCTGGAGAAATAAGGACATAGTTTAAAAGTATATACTTCCCCTAAAGGAGAACTTGAGGTATAAGTTTGTATAAATTTGGTTTATTTGAAAATATTATCCTAGGTGCAGGAGTGCAGGAGGGAGGCATGGAATAGGAAAGGAGGGAAAATCAATACAAGAATGCATTGGTGGAGGGAGGGAGCAATTTGGAGGATCATTTTATGAACTTTATAGATGTCTAACCAATGTACTGTATACTTGAAACTAATGTTAAGTAAATAATTTTTTTAAAAAAGAGTGCATTGTTGAGTTGGCACAGGGCTAGAGGCATCTCTTGTTGGATTCAGTGAAATGTTATTAGGAACCTTATGAAATGCATCTAAGAACTGTTTTTTGTTTGTTTGTTTTGTCTTGTTTTTTTTTTTTTTTTTGGGGGGGGAATGCAAGAAGGGAGCACTTACTCATCAACTTCTGTAGTTAAGTGTGACCTCAGTGCTGTTAACTCTCCTATACATCTCAAGTAAGAACGCATGAATTCCAAGTGATCTGGAAGATATCTCCGTTTAGCTTTAAAGAGGTCTCTGGTATGCAGCGCAGCCTAAGGCAAATCATGATCCAGTTGCCCTGGAACAAAGGTGAGTAAAGGCTGCATAGGACCGCCAAGTGTAGCAGTGGCTAAAATTCGAGGTCACATTAAGAAGATTCTGAAATGTGCAAGAGAAGCATCTGATTCAAGAGGTGACATATTAGGCCAGAGTCGCTGAGGGAAACCCACTTAAAACAATGAGAAGTCAAGCGCGACATGGTCAAAGCCTCTGCTCAGAACCTTGCCACGGCTCCCCTTTGCATTCATTATAAGAACCAAAGTCCTTATAATGGCCCAAAAGTATTCGAAGGGGTCTGTTCCTGCTTTTACTTACTGATTTCATTTTTGTCTTCTCTCCGGATGCTTATTCCTTTCCCACTATAATGGTCTCCTTGCTAAGGTTCTAATACACTCCTGCCTTAGGACATTTGCCTAGATTCTGCCTGAAGCATTCTTCCATGAGTGTTAGATCCCTAGAGATCTAACTCTTTCTTCCTTTAACATTTTTATTCACATGCCACTCTTCCAAAGAAACTTAGCATGATCACCTATTAAAAATGTTACCCTCTTACACTCCTACTGCTTATTTCCTTGTTCCTATAGCACCTTATCACCTTCTAACGTCCTATAAAATGTCTTCCATAGTAAGTAAGTTTATGATTTATTTTTCTCTCTCCCTCTACAGAAGTCAAGCTCCACAAGGACTGGCATCTTTGACTAGTTGGTTGGTGAATGTATTCCAAAGTACCTGAAACAGTGACTGGCACATAATTGGTGTTCAAAAAATGTTTAATTTTTTAAATAATAATACTCCTGTGGGAACACTGAAGTGAACTCTGCCTTCAGGAAAGGGGCTCACAGTTATTCCCCTTTGCGCTTCTTTTGGGGTCCACATAGTTTGTAATTCAGTCATTAGGAACACCAGCTGCCTGGGCCTTAATTGGAGCAGAAAGAGAGATGGGCTAGAATTTTAACCATGACCTTCCTTATATTGAAATTCAAGCAGAGCAGTAGTGAAAACTATGCAATTTATTGTTCCAATAGATTTACAAATGATGAACAACAGCTGAGGGGCTTTGAAAGGAAGGCAAAATCTGTCCCAGAAAGGAAAATAATCATGATATAATATATTGATCATGATATGTTTTTATGATTCTTTAGCTTATGTATATTGTCTAAGCATTATAACAATTATTGGCAGTGGGTAGGTATTAAGATCCTCACCTTAGAAAAAAATGTTTTTGACATACTTTTACTAAAAAATAAAAAAGGTAAAAATTATTACATAATATAAACTTTAACCACTTAAAGTATACAATTCACTGGCATTTAGTATATTCACAAATGCTGTTTAATCATGGGTTCTATCTCATTCCAAAATATTCTGATCATCCCATAAGGAAACACCATACACAGTCAGTCTTCATTATCCTCTCACCACAGTTCCTGGCAACCATGAACCTGTTTTCTGTCTATATGCGTTTACTTAGTCTCTATATTTCATATTAATGGTGTCATAAAATATGTGAACTTTTGTGTCTGGCTTCTTTTACTTAGCATCATGTTTTCAAGGCTCTTTAGGTTGTAGCATGTATTAGTATTTCATTCCTAGTAATAACTACTATTCTAATGTACGATATTACCACATTTTGTTTATCCATTCATCATTTACTGGATGTTAGGGTTATTTCTACCTTTTGGATTTCGTGAATAGTGTTGCTATGAATATTTGTGTTTGAGTTTTTGTTTGAACACCTGGTTTCAATTCTTTTGGATATATACTTAAGAGTAGATGTACATTTATCTTTATCTACTTCATTCTGGGAGTATATTTCCTGTTAAGACACAAACATTTATTAAGGTGGTATTAAATATATTAGCTAAATTGGATATTAATAACATTAAGAAAATTAGAATATTGAGATGAGAAAGCAAAAATATCAAATGAAAATATGTAAACCATGGGTTTCACATGGTTGCTACAATTAAATTGTGAATTTGACTTCTAGGCACCAGCAAGTGTCAAAACTTTTCTAAGTTAGAAATGAAACCCAAAACTAAAATGTTTATAGAAGCCATGAAACTGAAAAGATAAGTTTGACTAGATTAAGATGAAGAATTTCTGTACCACAAAAGAGTTAAAAATAACTAGGAAACCGAAGGGAGCTCTTTGCAACATTAGTAATGAAAGGTCTTAAATATGTAAACAGTACTAACAGATCATTAAAAAATACAACCCAATATATTAAAGAGTAAGAGGCATTTCATAAAAAGAAATATATTTTGGGGGAAATTCTAGAGAATTGAAAAGTTTTTTTTTTTTAACAGTTAACATTCAGCATTGATGAAGATGTACAGAAAAGGTCAATAAAAAAGTATATATTGGTAAAACCTTTCTTGCAGGTCAAACTGTTAGCATGGTATTGGTGAAAAAAATAAGATATGGATTAATGGAGTAGAAAAGGGAGCTCAGAAATAGACCCTATTTGACAATGGAGCAAAGGCAATTCAATAGAGAAAGGATAATCTTTTCAACAGGTGGTGCTGGAACAATTGGGAGTATGTATGCAAAAAAAAAAAAAACAACCAAACCTAGACACAGTCAGTCCTACACATTATAGTGAAACCTCAAAAGAGTACAGATAACAAGAAAATCTAAAGGCTACCAATGATAAAAAACAGATTACCTACAAAGGAAAGAAAATCAGAATGATATTAGACTTTTCATTCTGATATCAGCAATACTTGATCTATAAAAAAATGCACCATATATTCAGAATCAATGTAAGAGTTCTGAGGACAGTTAAAAATGGGCACCAATAGAATTTATATATGCATCACTTAGCTATGAGAAGTGGTATTGCATTCTGTAGTTTATAAGTCCAAACCTAAACTTAGAAAACTAGAGTTCAGCTTAAGCCTGGAGATAGGAGCACAATTAACTTCTAAGGAAGAGAAGAGAAAGCCAGGCATATTAAGGAGAAAATGATTAGTGCATTCATTTTTGGCTGAGCTAATTAAGCAACGTGAGTCTGGATAGTTATAATTTTCCTCAACTGTGTATTTATTCTCTCTTTACTAATTGTGGCAGAGTAGTTTTCAAAAATACTCATTTAACCCCTGTGCCATACTGTACTTTCTATAGAGCATCTAGCAGCTGACAGGGTTTACTTTAAAGAAAGTCTTTGGGTCAGTGTGATTACTCAGAGCATGACAGCTCCTTCTGCCCTAAGACATGATTTCAATAGAAAAGCTTTTGCCCCCAAATAATTTAGCCTAGACAGATAATAAAAATGTGTACTGCTAGGAGATGCAATTTCATCATGTGGAAAACTTTTGATGCATTATCTCATCTACTCGCCAAATGCAGTCTTGCAATTAAGATTACCCCATGTATCACCAGATGAAATTTTATGCAAGTACACGAAGAAGCGTGCTAGGATAGTAAGAGAAATTTCAAAGCACAGCTGCCAGCTCTGCATACCAGGAATGGAGGAAGCCAGCTTATCAGTGAGTGCTTGCCAGACATCAGACCTCTCAATTTAGCCAATTATGTAAATCGAGCTTGAAGACTGCTTTGTACCAGGCAGTTTCTGGTGAAAGCCCTATTGTTCCAAAGCCTTACCCTGGGTCCAGACTGTTTTAAAAGTTTCTTCCTTCCTTTCCAGTTTTGATTTGATTTCCTTTTCCTAACTTGTGCAGAAGCCCTCTCTCATCAAGCAACTGTGGGTATACAGAATGAGTCCTTGGTTAGGTTGATTCCTTTTATAAAGGTATAAAATCGGCAAAAACAATGGGATTTTAATCACTTGTGGTATAATTTTAACAGGTATGAATTCTCAAGAATTGGTTAAATAATGTTTAAAACAAAGAATAACCGTGCACAGTTTTTTTTTTGTTTTCTGATTCCTTGGAGCCAAACCCAATTCCAGAAAAAGGTGATCATGGAACATGGGACTGTGAGCAAACGCCTGTATATATATTTGTGTCCACCAGTTTCATTGTGCGTTGTAAAAGATTAATGTTTATGGCAGAAGAGAAATATAAATTCTAGAGAATGGTAGAGGACTAAGAAAGAAAACAATTTTGAGCACAATCCTCAGGAATGAAAGGGGAAAGGAGAGCAGGAAGCTGTAAGGGTTTTCAGATTTCAGAAGCCATAAGGGTTTTCAGTGCTCAGTGCATTCTGGGAAAGTCTCTCTAGGGTTAAAAGATGTTTCCTCTTTTATCCAGGATGCCAGCAATCTCCCTACCCGCAACCCCTTTCCCCAATGCTGTGCAACATCAACCAGACACTCAATTTTAGATATTGTGCTCCCGCCCACAGTTTCATTTGGAGAAAGAGCTACTTGCCAAAAATATGTGTGAACATTACTTTTTTTTGACTGAGAATGACTTTAGAAACCTTAGTTCAGGACCACGTAGTTACTTATGTGATTTTGTAAAACTGTTTGATTTCCAAATATGTGTAACTTATGGTTCCTTGTTCTTTTCCCAGACAGTAAAATTCCTTTAAACTGCAATCATATTTAACGGCTCTCTTGCGGTGTAGAAAAGGAAACATAGGAAATAGATGGGTAAGTACGGTTATAAAACTACTAAAAACAGTAATTATAAATTAATATATAAAATTAATATATTTCTTATATAAAGCACTAAATTTTACATAAGCTATTAGAAATTTATATAGAAAATATAGTGAGAGTATGTTCCATTAACATTTGCATCAAAAACCATAAAATATCCAGAAATAAACACCAAAAAAAGTAAAGGATCTTTTGGAAGAAAACTTAAAACTCCATTGTGGAGCCATAAAAGAAGTCTCGAAAAAATAAATACTTTGTTTTGAAATAAGACTCAATATTTATTCTGCTTCTGTCATTTAAATAGAAATCATGAAAGTTTTTCTAAGACAGTAGATAAGTTACAACTGATAAGGTTTTATCAGTTGCATAAAACCTTACTGAATGTATACACTACCCATGTCAATTCCTAATGGTGAATATTAGATTGTTTCCAATTTTTCTGTATTGGAAACAATGTTACAAGAACTTGTTCACACACTTATTTCTATATATCCACTTAATACATTTCTATAAGTGCAATTCCTGGCATAAAAGGTCTACATATTTAAAACTTTGGCAAACTTCAAATTGCTCTCCAAGAAAGGTTTACCAATATACACTCCTACTAATGCTGTTTTATTGTGCCTTTTTCTCCACATCCCTATTAACATTGAATGTTGTCTCTTAAAATGTTTTTCTCAGTTTGCCAGATTCCCATGAAATCTTTTTTTTCAAAATACCTGCTTACATTTCACTATATTTGATATTCTTAAAAAATGGTTTTTATCTAATCACCTCTCAATAGATGATTGGATAAAGATGTGGTACATATATACAATGCAATATTACTCAGCCATAAGAAAAAAATGAAATACTATCATTTGTGACAACATGGATGGATCATGAGATAATCATGCTAAGTGAAATAAGTCCGACAGAAAAAGTTGAGCAACATATGATTTCACTCATATGTGGGTGATAAAAATGAAAGCAACAAATGAACAAGACAAAAAATAAAAAAACACAAAACCAGACAACAGTTTAGTGGTTACTAAAGGAAAGGGGAAGAGGAGGGAGGTAAGTAAGGGTAAAGGAATCAAATATATGGTGATGGAAAGAGATTTGATTTTGCGTGATGAACACACAATGCAATATACAGATGATTCATTATTGAATTGTATACTTGAAACCTATATAATTTTATTAACCAATGTCACCCCAATTAATTTAATTAAAAATTTAAAAAGTAAATAACAAAATTAAAAAAAAAGATTTGTAGGTGTTGTTTAATGTTATGGACATTGACCTTTTGTTACTTATGCTACAAATAATTTCCTCTAATTTCTTATCTTTTAACTGTTTTTTCCTTTTGTTTTACAGAATTTCTTCACTTTTATGTAATCAAAACTGTCTTTTAGGTTTTATGGCTTGTGTAATGTTTTACTTCTGAGTTTCGTTTCTTATTTAGGAAAGTCTTTGACACCTGCCAGGTGTCTAGGCATAACCTTTTCAATCTAATTGTAGCAACCATGTGGAATCATTTATGACTCCAGTTGTTTCTGTTCCAGGTAGGCAGATCTTGGCTCTGATTCTGCATGTACCTGCCTCTCCAAATTTTAGGGTGCTATTTGCCCTGCCTCAGTTCTCTGATGTGTTTAAGAGAAGTCACTGATTTTCAGTTTGTTCAGATTTTTCTTGTTATAAGATGGTAATGAAAACTTCTAATTTTTTTACATATTAGAGCTGAATCCTGACATTTTTTCTGTAAATCACTTTTATTTAAGTGCTGAATAGGTTTATGTAGATGTAATTTAGAAAGACAAGGAATCCTGGGTGAGGAGCAGGTCTTGGAGGTATCATATCAGAAATCAATTTTGAATATGTAATGTTTGAAAAAGCTTTTAGACAGTCAAGGGAAGATATGGAGTGGTTGGGTATACAGGTTTGGGTCAAGCTAGAGTTGGAGCTTGAGATAAAAATTTTTGTGTCAGCATAAATGTATTTAAAGTCTCTGGTTGTTTCCTGTCTCCTTCCATTAAAGGCCTTACTGTAGGCTGTAAGAGTCTAAATGACCTGGGTCTTGTTATTTCCCTGACCTCCACTCTCCCCTTCTGCCCTTGTTCACTGAGTTTAAACCACACTGACCTCTTCGCTGTTTCTTAAATAAACAAGGGCTGCTCCTGCCTCAGCCTTTGCCCTTGCTATTTCCTCTGCCTATAATGATTTTCCTCTGGGTGTCTTCTCTTATTTTCTCCAGGACTCAAAAATCTCCTCCTCAATGATGCCTTGCCTAAAATTGCTTCCCTAAAATGCAGCCCCCCTCTCCTAGCAAGTCACTTCCCACTTCTTAGAATGTGTCACTATCTTATATTCTCTATTTGCTGTATGTTGTTTATTTCGCATTTTCCCCATGGGATTGTAAACTCCATAGAGAAAGAAATTTTTCCTGTTTGCTTCACTATATTCCCAGGTTCTAGCTTCAACATTATAAAAGTAAAAAGAAACAGGTGAAAATAAGTTTAATAATATATCATGTTTAACCCATTACCTCCAAAGTTTTATTTCAACATGTAATGACTACAAAAATATTAATAAGATAATTTACATTTTTAGTCGTTTTTTTTTTTTAAGTCTTCAAAGTCTAGAGTGTATTTTTACATTAACAGCATATCTAATTTGCACCGGCCACATTTCAGGTGCTCAGTAACCACATGTGACTAGAGGCTACTATACTGGACAGTGCTATGTGGCCTTCAGGATAGAATTGGGACTTTTTTTTTTTTTAAGAAAAGTGAGATGTTATTGAAAGGTTTTAGGTAGGGTTTAGGAGTGACATGATCAGTTTTGTATTAACTCAATTTGCTGTGTAGAACGAATGGAAGGAATTGAGATTGTATGCAGCGAAATTAGTTTAGGAGACTGTGAGGCAAATCAGCTGAGAGTCACATAAGTGCCTGGAGTAGGTTGGTGGCAGTGGGGGAAGACAGAAATTTCAGGAGACAGTTAGCCAGTAAATTCCACAGGGCTTGACACAAATTGAATTCAAATAAACAAGCTAACTTCATAAATCTGATAATACTTTGATTATAATAATTTTTACCCCCTATCACAGGGAGCAGATTTGATTAAAATACTATTTTGAAGAGTTTTCTCTTTATTTCCAGATATTGGTTATGATTTATGTGGAGTTGTGGAAATACATTGCTTAGGCAGAACTTTTAGTTTTTAATGGATAAATCTAAGTGGCCACATGATGGTGCCAAAACCTTGGTAGTTAATATGGCTTTTTTGACCAGCTTGCAAATTCCTTCTATAGATATGTTGCCAACTTGGCTTCGAAAATAAACAAATTCATTGAGCATAAATTATTTTTTTGTATTTTCATAGTAATATTTTATGTCTAATTATGTTCTTAAGTCAACAGGTAGAACTGACTTAGTTCTCATTATTTTATACATGTATAATTAGACTTTTCTAAACCCAGTGTAGCACATTCTCAGAGTGATGCAGAAGAGGTATACAAATTCTATACTTATTTATTTAAAAACGAGGCCAGCAGGATCTGTATATAGTAGCATTTCCAACCCTTTGGGAATGCAGACATTTCTCTATAGTACTTTGGACAATATATCAAGCTTCAGTAAGAGGTATTTATAAAACTGGTGAATCCAGATACCTCAATACAATATTTGAAATGATTAGATAGAAGTTAGGTACCCTATACATAGTAGATTCTTAATTAGTATTTGATGACATGGTGACCGCAAGTATGAATTAATGAAAACCCAAACCACCTATTGGTCAAAGTGTCATTTTTTCCAAATTGGCCAGATTTCGTTGAATACAAAGCATGCAGTATAGAAATTTGTAAATATTAGAGAGATAATTTTTAGTGCAACTTGGAGACCCAAGAAGGCGTCATTTATTCATTCAACAAACATTCTCTAAGTATTTACTCTGGGCTTGGGGCTATGATTTTAGGATTAGCAAATGATCCCTTATGCCATTAAACCATGACCTCTGGAAATGTAAATGCCACCAGCACTCACAGCCATGAGGATCACCACGTATAAAACCTCAGGTGTTATCAATGTCTAGAATCATTAAGTGCTACTGAGCCCCAAGAAGCCTCCACCATATGCTGGTTCCACAAAGTGCCAGAAAACACCCAAACCTGGAATCATATGTGCCATTAAAGTGTTATCAAGTGCCACAAAGTACCAAGATACTACCAGTGTCGCTGACATCTAGAAGGGTAAGGCTCTATCAGTTTCTAGACCAGAGATCAACACATTCTGGTCCTTGGGTCTACAATTTGCTTTGGTAAATGAAGTTTCATCAGAATATGACTACACCTATATATTTACACATTATCTATGGCTGCTTTTGTGCTATCATGTCATAGTAGAATAGTTGCAACAGAGACCTCTTGTCTGCAAAGCCTAAAATCTTTACTATCTGACTGCTCAAGAAAAAAATTGCTGACACCTGAGCTAGTCTCACAAATACCACCTATCTATAACCACAAGTACCATTAATTTCTAGAACTAGATTTACCTCTAATACTTTAACTCAAAGTTGCTACCAAGTATGAACTACACCTAGAAACCCAACTGTGTCAATGAGTAAACATAGAAGAGCATCTTGGGAGGAATGATTAAGCACTGGAAAAAGCTGCCAAAAGAGTTTGTAGACTCTACCTTTTGCATTTCATTTAGAATAAGATTACAGAATAGAGACAAAATTTCCATGATCGTTATGAACTATAATTTTGACCTTTCTTAAGGATATTGATTTTGTAAAAGAAGAAATAAAGAAGAGGAAGTAATAAATTTTTTTTAATATATGAATTCTTCTTGGATATTAATTCTCAGTTTCAGGAGTACTGATTTCATTAACCTTGAAATAGCAGAGTGTAGATAAAAGATTATGCATATAAATGAACTCAGAGTTAGAACTTGTCGACATCAACTTTAAATAGCAGTCTAAATACTGCCAGAAAGAAAAAGGCTGTTGTTGTGGCAAGTCTGGTGAGTAGGCTGATGTGAGGGTTTGAAGGTCCAAATATTATGTCATATAATGCTCATCTTTTATTTTAAAAAATAAAAGGGAAAAAATGTGTTATCTCTGGATTTGTGTAGCAGGTTAGAGATGGACCAATATGGTCCTCAGATCCAAGAGGAACAGATTGATTGATATCTGGGACTTAGAAGTCAGTATGTAAATAAAATGCCCCTGAGAGTGAGAAAGAACTCAAAACTATTTGTATATCCAAAGCTCCAGGAGTAAAGCCCCACAACTAAAGTGAATAAGGGCATCCACTGCAGCATTATTTATCATGATAAATAATTGGAAACTTCCTAAATATCCAATAAATGAGAAAAGATTAAGTAAATAATGATATATTAGACAGAATCTTAAATGCTATGTGGCCTATTTAGTAATATAGTGTAATGCAGAGATCCATTATGTAAAAAACTGGAATATGCCATTTTATTCACATGATATTAATTCAGTAAAATTTTGCATACATATGAAAAAAGGGTAGAAGAACATAAAGCAAATATTTTTCCTGAAGTGGATATATTGGGTGAAATATTCTTTTATTATTGCCATTATAATCTACAAAAAATGTATATTGCATTTCAAATTTGTCCTTTTTTTGAAACAGATTATCAAAAAATACATCATAGAACTTCTGTGAAGATAAAACAAGAAAATATGAGTAAACTGCAGAAACTTGATAAATGTTAAGACAATTCAATTACTACTAAGTATTAAAAAGTCAGGCCAGTCTGGCTAGAAGAAGAACACATGTATTCAAACTGGATGAAACCCTGGGATACCAGGATGAGCAGGTTTGGCTGATCTTCTTACCCACCCTCCTGATCTGGGCCAGAGTTAGGCACACTATGGCCCATGGGCCATCTCCTGCCTACTTGCCTGCTTTTTGATAGCCAGTGAGCTAAGAAGGCTTTTTACATTTTTAAATGGTTCAAAAGAAATTCAAAGAAAAATATTATTTCATGGCACATAAAAATTACATGAAATTCAATTTTCAGTGCCTATAAATAAAGTTTTATTGGAAAACAGTGAAGCCTATTTATTTGTTGTCTATGACTGTTTTTCTCCTAAACAGTCAAGTTGAGTTGTTGCCAGAGAGACCATATGGCCCACAAAACTTAAAATATTTACTATTTAGCCTTTTACCAAAATAATTTTCTCATCTTTGGTCTAGGCCAACTTCAGTTCTCCAGATCCTGTTCTGGCCTTATGAAAATTTTATTGCATAAATTTTTCTTAATTGCCTTTAAATAGTTAGAAATGTTACATTTAAAAATATATTTAGTCTTAAAAATTGTTTCAGAACATTAGAGATGGGGGACATTGAGTGGCGATGATAATAACCAGGGTTACATGGCAATGTTTGGTAGTTTGCCAACTACACGTTCTGGTAGCCATGCAATGGGAAGTGTAAGACCTATATTGGGCATCAGGAGATCCAATTATTGATCTGTTCAAAGTTTGACCCATATGGGCCTCCATTCTCTCATCTGTAATAATGACACTGACTGGATGATTTCTGAGGCCCTTTCCAGCTCTACATTTTTACAATGACATGCCATTTTAAAAGTTGACAGTTTTTTTTATGCCCGTTATGAACGTTTTTGCTTCTTTTATGATTTCCCTGACTCTGCAACAAGTAGCCAATCAAGTTTAAGGCCAGGAATCAAAACTCAAATGCCTACTTAGCCCGTTACTGAGGTAATACATAGGTCGTGTTAAGCATGGGGCAAGCTGCAGAGTGCTTGCCCCGTCTGAAGGGAGTAACTGTAATTAGACTCCAGTTGATTATTATGTATCACTAGATCATTCATTTTTTCAAGAATAATAGAAAATATGTACTTTGATATGAAATCTAATGTTTGAATGCAGGTTAACTAATTTAAAAAATTTAAAAATATAGTATAGCTTTCCTATTCCCCAGTCTCTGAATATAAAGTGGACTCTTGTGTGTAGAAAATTCTTACAGTTTCCCACTGAGGATGGACAGCAAAGTTTATCCAGGAACCTTGTCTATCAGAAAGCCCTTTTGACAGAGTATGACATCAAGCTGAGGTGGCTGAACGTGTGTCTTGAAATGGACTTGGGCCTTCCAATTTTTTAGAACTTGCAGAATTTTTTAAAGGCTTTTATACCGTGCTCCATTTCTCAAAAATACAGTTTTCAAAGCTTTTCAGAAAAGTAAAACCTTCTCCGCTTTTGGTTTCAATATTGTTAGCAAGAACACATTATTTAGCTCAATTAGAATGGGAAGAAAGAGCCTGAGCCTTCCATGTAAACAACTTCTGAACACACTGTCATTTTATTTCTTTTTTCTGAGTTGGAACATGTGGTGGAATTGCTGCAGGTCTGGGGGATACAGCAGTGAACTATATAAAATCTTGCTCACATAGGACTTGCATTCCAGAGGGGGAAATACACAATAGCTAAATAATTATAATGTTAGGTAGTGACAAGTGCTAGGAAGAATGATGAAGCCAGGTAAGGGGATGGAGAGTATTATTTTTGATGGTGGGGTCATGGTCAGAGAGGGCCTCTTCTCTGAGAAGGTGAAATTTGAGCAGAGACTCAAATGAAATAAGTCATTAGAATATTTCTTGGCAGAGAGACCAGCAAGTATATAGGCTCTGAGGTAGATTTCTTGGTGTTTGAGGAATGTGAAGGGTGCAAGTGTAGATGGAGCACAGTCAGTCAGGGGAGGACTAGTGGCAAATGAGACTCAATAGGTAACCAGGTACCAGATCATAGACATGGTGAAGACTTTGATTTTAAAAATGTAGGAAAGCCATTAGAATGGTGACATCATTTGCTTTACCTTTAAAGAGGTTTTGGCTGCTGTAGGGGCAAGAGTTTCTGGGAGAATTGTCAAAGGCTGTTGTCAGTAATCCAGGTAGATGGATTATGAACTACGCCGAGAGAGGTAGATGTGCTGAGAACAGCTAGATTTGAATATATTTGCAGTGGGTAGGGGTAACTTCTGTTCATTATTTAAGATAACTCAGAAGCTATTTTCTCAGAAATATTTCTCATACTTCTCTTAGATGTTAAGTTGGTTTTCCCTCTTCTGTGATTTCCCCAAGCAGCCATGTTCACCTCTATCTGATATTTTATTGACACGCTTTATTATGTGTCTGTATCAGTCTGTCTGTGAATTCTTTTTTTGAGATCCAGAACCATACCTTATTTCTTTCTAGGGTCTGGCACTATGCTTACAAATAATTCTGTTTAATGAATGTATAATGAATAAATATATAAATCAATGAATTAATAGGAAATGTTGTTGGAAAGAAGGAAATCGATAGGAAGATAAGCTGAATTGAGTCTCATAATATCAGTGGGTTGTAATTTGGGTGGAAAGTCTTTGTGATCTTCAAAGAGCATGGATTTTCTTGGTGGTTAGGCTTTTCTTGGTAGTCTTCTTATATCCCAGTCCAATGGGTTAACTGAAAACTACCCTTCAGGTAAACAGAATCTCAAGACACCTTCTTCCTCTAGGACTCCACGATACAGCAAATTACTGAAAATGCAATGTCTGAAATTTAATAAAAAAATACTTTAAAAATTTTCTCTACCTTTGAGAGCAGATAGTAATTTGAAGCTTATTAATGGTGGAAGAATAATTATAGACATGCCATTTATTTCTCAGTTCCTCTGAAACTGAAGCATTTAAATAATATGTTATATATTTATACAGGCCCACATTTCCATGTATCAAATTTTTCTCTCCTATGTTAAAATGATCATACTGGAGAAATACTTTGCTTGTTGTTCATTTTCATATGTTAATACGATAGAAGGAATAACATGAACATGCTTTTGCAATGAAAAAGGAAGAATAAGGTGAGGGATGGGTAGCCAGGGACTTTGCCCAAGTAAATGCCACATCAGTAACGAAGGGTTCTCCTCAGACAGAATTCTATACTTGGGTAGAGTGGCTCATAGCAGCGAGTTCTATTTAAAACTGAATTGACTGGAGAAACATGGCTTATGGATGGGATTCTAGTGCAAGCTCCCTACTATTTCAGTTCCAAGTATGGAATCTCTGCTTGTAGACCCTACATAGAGCCCCACCTTGTGGTTAGAAGAGGAAGCAGCTCCTCTCAGGGAGTTGGAGGTTTGCTTCCTAGTCCTCAATAGGATGGGACAAAGGGGAAGCTTCCTTGATTTTAAAAGTACATCATTCTTCCCTGGTCCTCCCCTGAAATCTAATGATTATATCTATCATCTGTATATGGATACCTAGCAGTTCTTGCTTTTTAGTCCTTTCGTTTTGCCTTTTGCCTTCCTGTATGCTCTCCCATATGTCCTTGGTACGTTTTTTCTGGTTACTTCCTTACTCTCAGATGACAACAACTAAACAAAGACAGTTGCATTTGGCTCAGTGTTTACTTGTAAATAATGAAAGGCTCTGATACGGTAAATGCCTTCAAGACCACATGCAGTGGGAGAAATATTTGGGAAGGAGAGAGGGCAGGAAGACAAAGCTAAGTTTCCTTAAATCTAACTCAATTTATGCCATGATTGTAGGAAATTTTTAAAAATTACATTTTTATTAATTATAAGTATATAGTCTCTTTGTTTCTTTTGATTATTGCAAATAATGTATTTTCTCTCTCATCAGTCACACCCTTCTTAGCAGACAACCATGTGAGCACTCTCAGAGATAACCAAACATGAGCATAAAAGTACTGTTAAGAGAGGAAAATAAAGTCATTTTGGCATTAATATTCCCAAATCAAAACTATTATTTAAAAAAAATGTGTTTAATGAGAGCCTATTTTCAACAGCAATTCCTTATTTTTAATTAGATGACCTTGTTTTGATTTTGTATTATATCCTTTTTATTTTGTGTTATTCTGTTATTATTGTTTGTATTTTTGATTTTGTAAATTCTGAAATAATGACTCAATTATTTTGGCAGAAGCTTATCATCAAAAGCAAATTGCTCTTATCAGACGTGTGCTGTTGTGTTTTGCTTTGGGAAGGAATATTTAAAAAGGCTTTGCAAATTTCTAAGGAAGGCAGTTTACTTCCAGCCACCCAAGATGTGCCCTCACCTTTGTGACCTCCTCTGACAGGATTAAAACCTGTGAATCCATCCTTCACACAGATAAGATGGATAAAATAATGCCTTTCTCTTTGAAGAATTTTAATTTTAATATAAATAATTGTTTTCTGATTATAAAAATAATGCAAGTTAATTTATTATGGGAGTGGTGAAAAACAGAGACCACCATACAAATAGAAAGTAAAAATTTATAACCCTACTTTCCAGAAAAAATCATTGTTAATATTTTGATGTATATCTAATGGTATTTTAAAAATTACACATATTTATAATTTATAGACAACAATATATAATGTTTGTATATGTAAACTTATACATGTATTAAACAATCTCATAATTGTACATATAAGTATAGACAATCTCATAATTTGTCCTTTCACTTAATTATTCTGAATATTACTATTTTGTTATGGTTTACTTTTTAGTGGATGCAAACAGTTTTAATGTGGATGAATCAGATTTCAGCAATTTCTATTTTTGGACATTTGGTTGTTTTCAGTTTTTATCAACATCTTGTATAAACATACTACTGTTTATAGTCTTTGAGGTCTAATTTTTGTCTTAAAATATATTCCTAGAAGTGCAACTATTGAGTCAAAAGTAGACAGATGTTAGAATTTTTTGGTACTACTAATTATGTTATAGAAAATGCATAACATTCTATACACTCACTTGCAATATTTAAGAAAGCAAATTTTGCAATATCTTTCACAAACTTGCATATGCTCATTTAAAAAAAGGAGAGAAACTTGTAATTGAGTAGACAAATAGAAGGTTACTAATAAGGGTGAACATTTTTTCATAAGTTTATTTGCCAAATGCACTTAATCTCATCCTTTCTTTTTATTGAGGCATTTAATCCTTTTTTATTGCATTAGTTCTTTACCTATTAAGAATAGTAACTGTCATATATATTACAAATATAATTTCTAATTTAACTTAATTTTTGGTATTATTTGCCTATAGGTAGCTTATAATTTTTCTGTAGTATGATGTATCATTTTTTTGCCTTATTGTTTCTTCTTTGTATTTAGGTTTGATTATTATCATTTTACCAGAGACCAAACATTTCCTCTTGGAAATTTTAGACCCCAGACAGTAAACAGGACAGCATTTTGGGGGTAGAAATGTAAGTAGGCAAGAAACTTGTGTTTATCTTTGTTTGATTTCATGCTCTGGCTCCAAATAGTTTATTGTGTCATCTTCAGACCTTTATGTAGCATTAAAAAAATTTAGTACCCCATGATTTTTCAGTAAACTATTTTAATGCTCTCATGTGTTTTCTAAGAATTTTATGTCAAATCTAAAAAATTTGGCGAGAGAACATGTACTTTGGGTTATGATAGACACACCTGTACAGGAATCCTAATGTTTTTACTTCCAAATTGGTGATCTTGGGTAATTTATATAATCTTCAGTCACAGTTTCGGCATCTGAAAAATGAGATTTATAATATTTACCTCATGAAATACTCACGACATATTAGGATGTATTTT